>PVLA01009284.1:0-77303 GCA_004027455.1 Hydrochoerus hydrochaeris | reverse complement strand
CTGTCTCTCTGTCTCCCTGTCTCCCTGTCTCTCTGTCTCCCTGTCTTCCTGTCTCTGTTTCTGTCTCTCTGTCTCCCTGTCTCTCTGTCTTTCTGTCTCTGTCTCCCTGTCTCTCTGTCTCTGTCTCTGTCTCTGTCTCTCTCTTCACCTTCCCTCTCTCTGTCCCTCCCACCCTCCCTCCCTGTCTCTCTCTTCCTGTCCCTTCTTCACCCCCTCCCAGAACTGGACTCCTGTCTTCTGAGATCTGAGCTGTGCTACCAAATCCCCCGTCCCTCCAGCTTGGATTTCTCAGCCTCCATAGTCACGGGAGCCAGTTCCCCTACAGCCCCCTCTGGAACAGCTCTGTGTATCTGGTCGGTTCTTTCCAGATGGGCCCCACCCCTGCCCATCCCTCCTCTGCACACCGTGTCACCAAGCACGGTGACCAAGCTGACCGCCTTGGCTCTTGCCCTGTCTCCTTCAGTTCACCTTGCAGGGCCCTGAGGGCTCAGGGCAAACTTCACCCCAATCGCATACACAGCAAGAGCTCCAGGGGGCTCTTGGGGGTGGGGATCCCTGAGATCAGGCCTCAGTGGCCTGGATCCTTGTGGTCAGGGTGGGGAACACAGTGGGACCCTCGTGATTTCGTCATCATGGCGGGGGCTTCTCTGTGAGGCACCCAGCTGCAGTTACCTCTTCCCTCCCTAAAGGGCATCGGGGCTCCCGCATCTAGGAGCTCCAGGGGAGTCCCAGCTGTGACCTCTTCAGATGTGCCGGCGCCATCTCCTCCAGCTTCGCTTCCCGAGGCTGCGGTAACCCACGCTGAGCAGCTCTGTTTGCTGCAGCTTTTCTGAGTTGTTCAGGTTTTTATTTTTCTGCATGCTTTCTTTTGTTTAGTTATTTAGCCTATCTTCCAGTTCACTGATTCTCTCCTTAGCCACATATAATAAGCTAATCACTGAGTTCCTACTTTAGGAATTAAGGATTCCACCAAATTCCTAATTTTAGTCACTTTTTGACTGTCTGTCAAGCCTGTGGTATCAGTTTTGCTGCTGCTGCTTTGTTTTGCAAGAAAAAAAAATTCAAGCTATAGCCTGGGTCTTCTTGAACAGAGTAGTTATTATCATTATTTTATTGTTTTCCATTTTTATAGCACATTTTATATAAGATCTCTCTGTTTCTGCTGATTCCCATTCAAAGCATCATGAACATTTATGTGTCTATTTTTTGAATGTGTAAGTTGACATTGTCTTTAAAAATTAATTGTATCAAAGATCTTAATATTAAACTGGAAACATTAAATGTGCTGGAAGATACAGGAGGCAAAATGCTTGAAGACATTGGCAAAGACAAAGACTTTATGAACAAAACCCCAACTGCACAGGACTATAGCAAAGAATTAACAACCGTGATCTCACCCTACTGAAAAGCTCTTGCACAGCAAGAGAAACCACCAACAGAGTGAAAAGACAACCCACAGTGTGGGGAAAAATGTTTGACACTTGTACCTCAGACAAAGCATTGCTTATTGAGAACATATAGGGAACTAAAAAAAAATCAGCCCTCCTAGATTTAATGACCCAATCTGAAAATGAGCATCTGAGATGAACACACACTTCTCAGATGAAGAAATACAAACAGCAAGTAAATATGTGAAAAAATGTCCAACAGCCCTGGTCATTTGAGAGATGCAAATTAAAACAATACTGAGATTCCACCTCACCCCAGCAAGAATGGCTACTATCAAGAAATCAACCAATAACAAATGCTGGTGGGGCTGTGGGGAAAAAGGAAACTTCTCCACTGTTGGTGGGAGTGTAGACTGGTGCAAGCACTGTGGAAATCAGTGTGGAGATTCCTCAGAAAACTAGGACTCGAGGTCCCATTCGACCCAGCTATTCCTCTTCTGGGTATCTTCCCAAAAGAATTAAGAACATCATACCACAGCGATCTATGTGCACCCATGTTTATAGCAGCAGAATTTGTAATAGCCAGATCTTGGAAACAACCTAAGTGCCCATCAGCTGAGAAATGGATTAAAAAAAAATGGGATATTTTTATACAATGGAGTATGTACTTACATTCAGCCATAAAGAAGGATAAACTGGAGTCTTCTAGGTAAATGGATGCAACTTGAGACTGTACTCAGTGAAATAAATCAGACACACGTGTAAACATCTCAGTGTGAGAAGCTGAAAGAAACAATATATGTATATGTATATAAAATAGTTAAGATAGTTATACTACTGATTTCTCTGAGGTCATTGAAAAGAGAGGTTTGTGCTGATACTGTTTGGACAATCGAATGCAGCGTCTTGTGCGCTGGGAGAATGATTTGGGGATGACAGTACACAGTGTATTCACCATTGCTGCCCCTGATTGATATGTTTTGAAATCTTGTTTTAGTTTTTTTCTTCTTTTTTTTTCCTTTTTCTTCTTGAAATAAAGTGGATTTGGGAAAAACATTAAAAAATAAAAATTAATTGTCTCGGAGATGGGCAGGGACCTGGAACGGGGGAGACAGAAGGGCGGGCAGGGGAGTAACTGAAAATGAGTGAGGCGCAGTATGTCTAGGTATCAGTTCCCCAAGACAAGTACAATTGTTTTGTGTCACAAACATATACTAATAAGGAAACTAAAAAATGTAATGTAGACATTACTTGAGACCTAAGATGATACAAATCCTTTTTAATGAGGACTTTCCTTTGTTTTGGCTTTGTCTGGGCACCTGAGGACACTAACAATACAAAGCTTGATAATTTCAGGGCTTGATAATTAAACCAGTTGACATCAACAAGCATCATAGTTATTAAAAATTTACTCAAGGAGTATCAGTAGATATTAAAAGAATAAGTGAAAGTTTGGACATAGTCTCAAAATCTTTCATCAAAATGCTTATTAATTAAAAAAGGAAAAAGCATAACTTTCCCAAGACCCTGATAGATATTACCTTACCAAGTGACCAAAGTCACAATTGAAGCACAATATCACACCACCAGCCATGGACAAATTTAAGCAGTGTCCCCAGAATCAGACATGAAGAAAGTGATATTCCTGCCCAAAATACATCATCCGAATCGAATCAAAAGGAAGCATCAGACACATCCCATTTCACAAAATAACCTACCTGTATTCTGCAAGTATTGAGGTCAAAGAAATCAAGGGAAGATAAATAAATCATCATAGGTCAAAGGAGATGTAACAACCAAGTACAGTTTGTGACCTTGTATTAGATTCTATTGCTATAAAGGACACGACCAAGAAACTGCCAAAGCCCGAACAGGGTTCTGTGAAATAGAAGGTGAGAATGTGTGAGCGTTGATTTCCTGAGTTTGCTGATGCACTGTGGTTAGGCAGAATGCCCTACTTTGTAGGAAATACAGTCTAAATTATTTCAGATAATAAAGCATCAGCCTGGCAAGCTATTCCCAACTGCATCTGAAGGAAAAAAACTCTATGTGTACTCTTCTTACAACTTTTTATAACAGTGAAATCATTTGAAAATTAACTTTAACACCTAAGACTCAGAAGCAAAGAAATTGGTTTGTTTTTTTTAAAAAAAAGTCAGGTCAGGCGTGGTGGTACACTCCTGTAATCCCAGCACTCGGGAGGCTGAAGCAGGAGGATCGTTGCAAGTTTGAGACCAGCCTGGGCTACAAAGTGAGCTCAAGGCCAGGCAGAACTGTATAGTGAGACCCTGTCTCAAAAAGACCAAAAAAAAGGTCCACAAATCTAAATATTGATTGTGAAACAATAAAATACTGTGTAATTTTAGATGTTAAAAAGAAAGGGAATTGGGGATAAAGCTCAGAACACTTACATAGCATGAGCAAGAACCCTGGGTGTTATCGTGTGTGTGTGTATTTTGTTTTGTTTTGTTTTGTCTTTTTGAGACAGGGTCTCACTGTGCAGTTCAGGCTGGCCTTGAGCTCACTTTGTAGCCCAGGTTGGTCTCAAACTCACAATAATCCTCCTGCCTCAGCCTCCCGAGTGCTGGGATTACAGGCGTGAGCCACCACACCTGGTTAGAGCCCTGGATTTGATCCCCAGAACAACAACAGAACAAAAGAAAGAATGAAAATTAAAAGACCATGCAACAACAGCATGTTAGTTAGATAGGTTATAGACAAATTAAAGTATTCTAAAGCCCTTGCTTATTAAGAAGACTTTTTTTTTCTTGGTACCAGGAATCAAACTGGGGACCTTGCACTTGCCAGGCAGGCATTTATGCCTCTGAGCTACATCCCCAGCCCAAGAAAACTTAAGATATTTATTAAATTCAAGAATAAAAATAAAAAATCTCTAGGGTTAGCACAGGAAGAATAAACAAATCCTGAGAAAATGGAAAAAGCAAAAATCAACCCAAAAGAAGGCATGAAAAGGAAAAGGCAGGGAGAGTAGAATCATGGAAAACCCAAAATCTAGTCGTCACCTACTGTGACCGCCTTGATCCCACGTGTGTGTCTATGTGACACTGGGTCTGGGCTCTGCTGATCGTATTCACTAAACGTAATCCCAGACAAGTGGGGTGACTCCAGATACATACGGCCAAAGAGCACAGCGCTTTGAAGGTAAAAGACAGGCTTCTGCTCGCATGGAGCTGGGGCGGGGAGGTTAAAAGGTCAGTGTTCTCCTCTCTTGAAAATACTGGAAAAGAGGATGTTTCGTCCTCAACCCGTGCAAATGCTCAACAGAAGGACACCGCAGAAGACGTTTTATTTATTTATTTCCCAATGCTTTTGCTATTAAAATGGAAAGATGAATGAAAGAACTCCTCCTAAAAATGGGGGGCGGGGTTGCTCCAGAGAAACGGAACACAGGTGAGCAGTGTTGATGGGCAGGTGCAGCGTGGAGGGGCTACAGAAAGGGACCACGTGGCCAGGGAGACCCTCGGAGCCACAAGTGGACAGGCTGTGATGGTGTGTGAACGTGTGTGTGTGTGTGTGTGTGTGTGTTTATAAAAGAATGCAATGCCCTAGCCAGTTTTGAAAGGGATAAAACAGTCGTGGTGAGCCGGGCATGGTGGCTCACACCTGTAATTCCAGCACTCAGGAGGCTGAGGCAGGAGGATCATTGCAAATTCGAGACCAGCCCGGGCTACAAAGTGAGCTCAAGGCCAGCCTGCACCACATAGTGAGAGCCTGTCTCAAAAAGACCACACACACACACACACACACACACACACACACACACACACAAAGTCGTGGTGAAAAAAGCGTGGTTCTCTGGATGCATTTATTCGATGTCCATGGTGTGGCTCCGAGTCCACTAACCAGTCAGTGTAACTCAACTAACCTGGCCCAGGTCCCTGAAAACAAGGCTGCCTCTGAGTAAAACCCCCACAGGAACCTGGGTCCTGCGCGCGTGGGGCGCCCCCAAGTGGCCAATGGTGACAGAGGCACAAGCTTCCTATACCAAGAGGCAGGACCGTAAAGAAGGGACCCTAACTGGGGCAGGGCCTGAGCTTGTCCCCCTGCGGCCTGACCCGCCTGGGCTTGTTGGACAATGAGCCCTAAGATACATGCGGGTGTCCCGGTCCTCCGAGCCCTCTGCTCTGCTGGCCCCGGGGCTCAGCAGTAAGTCCCTCCTTCCCTGGAGGAACGCAGGTAACATCTTGCTGGAGGAGAACATTCTGGAGAGATGGAGCACAGCGTGGCTATCATACAGCAAAGCAGCCAGTCCGCGAAGGAGCCTGGGGGACAGACGCCGTCCACTCACAGGACCTTCTTCTGCCTTCGGGATGTTTCCCAGGACACAGCTCAAAAGCGTCGCCCTGGCTACAGGATCAGAATACCGGGGCTTCAACACGTGACTCGGGAAGGAGCTGCGCAAACATTCCATCTGTGACACGGGTCATTCCCTGAGCCTCTTTCTCATCAACGAAGTGCAGACTGTACCTCCATGTCTGCAAGGCAGAGTCCTGACACGCATTCCCAAAGCCCTTTGGACTTGGGCGACAGCTGACTCCTGGTGCTGGCAAAGGTTTCCTTGTATAAATTCAGCCTCCGAGGCTGAAGTAGTTACCTGCAGCCACTGCTCTGGGGAAATGCAGGGTGAGGTCTCGCCAATGCCGACTTTGTCAGCACACCTTTCTCCCTGCATGCTGGGATCCACTGTCAGTTCACTACCTTGAACTCGGGTCCAGATGGAGTTGCCTCCCACCCATGTGGGCTTGGGGCTCTTGGGAAAGCTGGACAGAACCCCTGCTCTCTGTGCACCGAAGCAGGGCCATTGTGAACACTGAAGTCACCCGGAAAAGGCGGGACGATGCGAATGAACACGTAGCTCTAAACAGTCTTTGAAAGGACCTGGGGTTACAATAAAGCAGCTGAAGCAGAGAGTAGAGTCTGGTCAGACTGCAGCTGGGACAGTGAATTTCTAGCTTGCAAGCGCCTTGCTGTTCTCCGCACTGTCTGGGAAAGCACCCGGGGTATTTCCGGGGCTTTACAGATACCTCTTATCAAGCAGGCAGATTTGTAAATCCGGAGTCCGTGGTGACTTTATCTGCACCCTGGGGTCATCTGTTAGCTCCCCGGTATCTCCACCACCCCCGCTGGGCCCTGAGGGGCTGAGGCTGTCAGCCCTGGTGGCTTCTCAGGAGCAGCCTACCCCAGGCTCCTGTTGGCCTTGGCCTAGCCAAGGTGCAACGCTAGGAGCTCAATTTCCTTTTCTCTGAAAAGAGTATTTCTACATGTGGGTGACCTTCAGTCCTGGGTTTACCCCCTTGATTTTCTCTCTAATGAGAAAAGCAATAAAAAGAGCTGGAAGTTCACCTCTAGCACCTGTGCTCTGCCTCTTGAAGAGATAGAGATATTGGTCTCCAGTCACTCCCGGAGGCAGTGGGGAGAGCGCCCTGGCCAGGCCCCTGTCCCCTCCCCACCCCTGCCCGTGATCAGCCTTCACTGCTCTCTGAGGGGACCGTGGCCAGGGCTGCTGCTGCAGAGCTCACTGGCCCTCCCTCGGGGACCTCTCTCTGCCACCTCTTCCAGGCAGGATCAGATTCAAAATTGGCGCCCTCTGTCCAAAACAAAAATGCAAGACCCCTTTTCAAGACCCCTTTTCAAGTTTTTAAAAACTTTTTTTTCAGTACTAGAGATTACACCCAGTGCCTTGTATCTGCTAAGCAAGCTTCTACCACTGAGATACGCTCTCAGTTCTTTTTATCTACTTATTTGAGACAGGCTCTAGTCTGGCCTCCAACTTGAAATCCTCCTGCCTCAGCCTCCTTGGTTTTAAGATGTCTTCTCACCAGGACTGGCCTGTGAACCCCACCTCTGCCCACTTTCTCAGGGAGAATTTAATTCTCCGCCCAGTCTGTCTTTCTTATGAGAAACTAGGGTGAAGAACCGTGGTGTCTAGAATGCTCTCTGTCTACTGCACCCGGGTTTAAAAAACTAAATCAAAGCAAACCAGGATGGAAGTTCTGTACTACCTTAGGCCTGCTGGTTGGATCTTTCTGAATGGGGGGATTATGAGTGAATTTTCCCCTTCTTTTTACTTCTCTGCACTTTCCATATTTACTCCAAGGAGTACATTACTACATAAGTAATCAAGACTGAAAGACAAAAATAACTGGGGAAATACTAGGTACTAAGTGGTGTCCAAGGAACTGTTGATCGTCGTCGCAGTCGGGCTGCAGCGGCTGCTCCGGAGCACACGCGGTCGGTCCGCCTTCCGCAGCTGAGTGTGTGGAGGTGCAGAGCGCTGAGTACAGCCCAAGCTCCCGGCTGGCCGGCTGGCAGGTGGGGGTGCCAGGACCCCCACAGGGCTGTCGGGTTGCAGTCCTCCTACCCTCCCTCATGACCCGGGCTCCCAACTGCACTTGTCACACTGTATCCCCAGAGCACCGTGAGGGGAAAGGAGATCCAGCACTGAGAATGCGGGATTTAGTTTCTAGATCACTCTGTCATGCAACAAGCACTCCTGGAGCACCCGACCGTGTGCACCTCGGAGGGGGAACAGACGCAGATGCTGCCACCTGCAGCTCACACATGCAGGTGGAGGCGGCCACTGTGAAACGATCCACGGAGGAAGCCACGCCACCGCCACCCAGGTGTCAGGACCTCGTGGCTGGGCAGTGAGCACATGGGACCGACCTGGGGTCGGGGGCGGGGGGGAAAGGGGGTGAAGGAAAGGCGGAAGGTGAAATGCACAAGTCACGATCGAGTGCAGTAGGAAGTCGCATTCAATCGTGAGTCTCTTTATCCTTCCGTACAGTAAATCTCTGCCTTACAAACACCTGGGCCTTGAACGTGCTCAGGTGTACTGTGTGAGATGCACTGCGCTGGGTCACCAGCAAATCTGACGATGAACTGCTCTTCCGGAATGGAAGCTGCTCGTAAGCTGAGGCCATGCTCTAAGTTGGAGGTAGGAAGCAGACGTGGGGTGGTAAAGTGGGGGAGGCAGCTCTGAAAGGGTTCGCAGCTAGGAAGGACTGTGGGGATGCGTTTGTTAGCCCCCCCCTCCTGAGACGCAATGCTAGCACCCGTAATAAGGAGAAGAGGTTTGACGTGGCTCAGGGGTTCGGGGGGTTCAGTCCATGGTTGGCACCACAGTGAAAGGTATGGTGAAGCCCAGCTGCTCTGTTCATGGCAGCTGAGAAGCCAAGCAGGGGAACAGCACCAGAGAGGCGGGCATGAGGGACCAGACATGCGACCCAAGACTCTGCCGCCATGACCCACCAAACTCACCTAGCATCAACCCACCAACTCCCCCCAGAGGATCCCGAAGCCAGTTAGGCCGACGCCCCACCCTAACCACAGCGCAAAGGAAAGATCACTTTCATCTCCAGTTTTGTTTGGCTTTAATGGTTTTGTATTGGACTTGAGGTAGTGGCAGGAGAGAGGTGGGAATATGGTGTGCCAGGCTCAGCAGGCAGCAGGAGAGGGTGGTGGGTACTCTGACAAAACCTGCCACCCAGCAGCCCAGTGAGCCTTTTAAAACAGTGCTTCTGCACAGTGGCATTTGCCAGAGCCATGGTGAGGAATCCTCAGGGAAGCCCCCCATCACAGTGCCCTGTCTTCTCTTTGAACAGTCTCTGGATTCCTGGGGCACCGAGTGTCACATCTCATTTGCCTGTTGGCTCTGGAGTTTCCACATGCATGACCTTGTGGACATGCCCCAGGGGTCTCTGAGCACACACCAGATTCAACGGGAAATAATGCATTTTAAAGTTACGTAGCTGTGCTTATTTGTTTTCTACTAAGTCAGATCTTCCAGTTAGCACTATGTACGGATGTGGGAGAAAGAGTTCTCAGAAAGCCAAGCCCCATCTGGGTTGTGTGATGCTGACGGGTGCTGTCCCCCAAAGCCTCTCGTGTTTGGAAGGTGACTGGATGGCCTGGCCGCTGCAGGCATCAGCGGGTTAGCACGCTGCCGAGTTCAGAGCTGACTGGCTCTTAGGATAGGAGCTGGTTGGAGCGGGTCACCAGGCATGTATCTGGAAGGGCGTGTCTCCCTGCAGCTGCTCCCTTCTCTCTCTGCTCCCCGGGTGCCGTGATGGGAGCTGCTTCCCTCTGCCGGGCCATTGTACCACTCTACTGCCTGCGCATTGGGAGCTACCAACCTTGGACTGGGGTCTGGACTCAAAAGTCAGGGGGGCGCTGGGCCCTTTTTAAGGCCAGCTCGGCATTTCTAAGGCAAAGTGAAAGTTTTCTTAAAGCTTACAGTACAACTGCCTTTACCTGAAACTCTAGGACCGGGGCCACGGCTCAGGGGTGGAACACTTACCTGCCAGCCTTACAAAGGCCCTGGGTTTGATCCCCAGAGCACCCACAAGAAGACAAGCAGACACAAACACGGAATTCCAGAAAGCACAAGATCTAATACACAGTGACAGAAAGCACTGATGATTACCTGGGACGGGGGAGTTGGTGATAGGTCTCTGATAGATGCATTTCTCATGTGAAATTATATCTCCGTAAAGTTTTATAAAATCTCATATGCGCCATCCGTCAAAAATAAGCCCAGACACCATGTTATCTGGTGCTCACATTCATCAACTCTAAGTGAAAATATGGAAAAGCTTACTTGATTAGATTGTCAACAAGATGAAGAAAAAGCTAGGAGGAAAGGCTTTAAAAATGGTAACATAAAATGCAAATGGTAGCAGGCTTGGTGGCTTGCTCCTGTCATCTCAGCTACTCAGGTGGCTGAGGCAGGAGAATCACAAAGTTCAAAACCTGTGTGGACACTTTCTCAAGAGTGTCTCAAAATGAAACTATGAAAAAGGGCTAAGGGTATATAGAACATTTACCTAGCATGTCTGAGGCCTGGGTTCAATCCTCAGTACCAAAAATAAGGGCAAATGTTCATTACAATTAGTTTTTATAATGCAAACGAATATAGCACTTTGCTGCAGCATGAATATTTTGTCTCCTACAAAATTTATGTGGGAAGTTAATCCCCAGGGCCATGTATTAAGAAGCATGGCCCCTAGGAGGTGCTGTGATTTGGATTCGCTTTGAGGATGTGCCCCAGGGTTCAAATCACATGAAGGAGAGTGTGGGAACTTGACCATGGTGCTCACAGGCCCTTGGGAGGTGACTGGGTTACATGAGAACATCAGGGAAGTGACTTCATAAGGACAGAGGGACTCCCTATCTTGCTATGTGACACCTTGCGTCATCCTGGAACTTTGCCAGCAAGGGGGTGATCATAGATCTGGGTCCTTGATCTTGGACCAGAATCATGAGCTAAAATGAACTTCTTTTGTTTATAAAGTTAGCCTGCTTCAGGTATTTTGTTATGGTAACGAATGAACAAATACAAGAGGTAATTCAGGCAAAGCCCTCATGAAAGGGATGAGATGCCCTTATAAAAGGCCCTAATAGCAGGGGTTCTTTCCCTCACTCTTCTGCCAGGCAAGTATGTAGCCTTTGTCCTCCCTGGGGGGTGCCAGCAAGGTACCAAATCCATCAAGCGGAGGGCAGCCTCATCAGACCCGTGCCGCACACTGACCTTAGACTTCTTGGCCTCCAGAGCTGGGGGAAGCGGTGTCTGGTGTTTATAGATTTCCTGCCTCGTGTACTGCTCATGCTTTCCCATCTCAGGCTCCCTTTCTAGAAAATCTGACCTAAGACACCGGAAAGCCCCACTCCAAAGAGCGGGGGATGGAGTGGGAGAAAGAGCCGTCTAGACAGGCAAGGGGAAGGAGTGATCACTGGGCACGGAGGCTTTGGAGGGCAACAGAGGCAGCACAGAGGCCCCTTTCCGCATCCTCCACTCTCTGCCTCCCTCTTCTCCTTCCAGATCCCGTATTCCCTGTGGGATAAAATCCACTGTTTTTAGCGTGTCCTTTTTAAGGTCCTGCACAACATCGTCAGCCTGCCACTCTTTCCCCTGAATGTCACAGACACCTTCCCCTGCTCTAACCCCACAGAACCTCAAGGTCATTTCACTAAGTCCTCCATGAAGTCCTCCCCAGTGGCTGCATGGCACCTCATAGCCCACTTAATCATGGACTAGAAGCTCTGAAACTGTGAGCCAAAATAAACCTTTTGCATCATGAGTTGATTGGCCCCGAGTGTTTTGTGATAGTAATGGAAAGCTGACTAACACATATGAAAAGAAGGAAGGTGGCATGGCCTACAATCCCAGTGCCCTGGGAGGCAGAGGCAAAAGGACTGCAAGTTCAAGAGTAGAACTGGGAAATCTAGTAACCTATTGTGATCTTTTCTCAAAATAAAAATATAAGAAAAGGTCTGGGGGTATAGCTCAGTGCAAAGGTCCTGAGGTCAATCCCAAATACCAAAAAAAAGGAGGAGGAGGAGGAAGCCTCAGACACACACAAAAGGATGACGATGCAAAGGCAGAGATGTGGGATGGCAGCCATAGGAGGAAGGAGGCAGAGAGCAGAGTGACAGGGCCACAAGCCAAGGAATACAAAGGAACTCTGGCAACACTCAGAAGATGGAACCGGCAGGGACAGGGCCCCCAGGGCCTTTAGGGGACTATGGCCTGCTAAGCCCACGATTTCCCACTTCTGGCCTCTGGGACTGTGAAATAATACATTGCAGTTGCTGTAGGGCCCTGGCTCATGGCACTTGTTACACAGCCCTGCAAACTGATACAACCATTAAACAGATTTAAGTGGATCTGGGCATGGTGGGGAGGAAAGGTGCTTTCTGGTGCCATCTAGCCAGCACATTCAGCAAACAAGCCAGCTGTTAGGAACCCTCCTGCCACCCTCAAAGCCGCCCAGGTGTCCTGGTGCCTGCTTGGCAGACAGGACCCTACTCACAGCATGCCGAGTTCAAAGCCAGTATCTGCAGTCTTACCCTCCGAGCAGCCTGGGCCCTCTTACGGGCTGTCCCAAAGGGCGCACGATACTCTCCACATTTGGATTCAGTTCAGTGATTGGTACAAATCTACAATCTGGAGGCTCAAACAAGATCCCTTAAATCTCATTAAAATCTTGCTGGTGCCACTCCGGAAACACGTCCCCTCCCTCCTGCTAAAACTGTGTTCCCTTCCCCCAGCTTGCTGGTCAATGCATGGCCGGCTTCTTTTTTCCATTCATCCACAGTTTCCCCACCAGCTTGCACTCCAGCTCTCGTCTGCCCGAGGTAATCAGCCAGCTGGGAGATCCTTCCAGCTGCCTCTCCAGGGCCTGGTGGCCCCAGGACACAGCCGAGGCAGCTTGCGATGCCCGAGATCGCAGATGACGCCGGCAGCCGAGCTCATCAGCATCCCGGTGGCAGCTCCTGTGGGTGTGCACGAGCCTCCATCTGAAGTCTGTCTCTGAGTCAAATCGTTCGTGCCCAGAGACAATGCAGCTGGATTTGAAGTTTGCAGCCAAGTTAGAAGCCGCACTTTCCCTACTTCTCCCTGCCCTGCCTGTTTCCTTCAGAGATATCTGTGATTCAGATATGACACCTATTTTTTGTCTTGTTTTATTTTTATTTTTAAAACTAATAGCCCTTTTGTTTGGCTTCGTTTTGCTTTTGTGGTGCTGGAGACGGAACCCAGGGCTTGAGCCCCCGCTCTACCCCCCGAGCTTCGTTCCCAGCCCAGTATGTTCTGCTCACAGCCCACAAGCGGTTTTCACGGAGCCAGGCCTGGGGGCACACGCTGTAATCCTGGCACCCTGGGGGGCAGAAGCAGGAAGAGTACAAGTCTGAGCTCAGCCCGCGAAATCCAGTGACCTAGAAAGACCCAGTCTCAGAATTTTACAAAAGGGCTGGAGGATGTGATTCAATGCAAAGGCCCTGGGTTCAATCTCCAGGCTGCCCTGTCCCCCAAAAAAGAAAGGAAAGAAAGAAAGATGAAAAAGAAAGCTTTCTCAGAAGCTGAGCCATCCTTGTTTTGTAGACGAGGCTCACACAACGATCGAGGAGAAGCCCAACTTGCGTGCACCCATATGTAATTCAGCACTTCCTCCCTGCATCTCTTCTTCCTGAAGAAGCTGTGGTGAAAGATCTTCTCAAGTCCACTTCTGACTAGAATCACCCTGGAAAGCTGGTCAGAATCCATGAGCCGAAAGATTCCCCCACATCAAGACCTGGTAGACTGATCCAAGGAAAACCCATCTGGCTTCCCTACACCAGGGAATTCCCTGCGCTGTCTGTCCCCCGCCCCAGCGCACTATGGGAAGCACAGCCTGCACTGTGGCAGCTCTGGCGAGGGCCTGGTGTGACCCACCTCAGACCACCGCGTTCATACTCAACTCCCCGCACCCGCCGCCGGCCCGGCCCCCAGGAGAGGCAGAGGCTCGGGAAGCCAGGACTCCCCAGCTCGCTGTTCAAACAGCTGTGGGCGCAGATATTCCCCACGCAAATCCCCGTATATTAAGGCTCTAACCCTGAGGCAGTCAGAATGTGACCGAAGATAGGACCATTTGAAAGGTGACTAAGTTACATGAGGCCATGAGGGTGACAATCTGATGGCTGTTTGGGTTTTGGTACATTTTAGATATACATAATGATATCGTCCATCACAGGGAGTTTCTACCTATATGTGACATAGCTCACTTCTTCTTCTCCATTCCCTCCCTTCAACCCTTCTTCCCCTCCTTATTCACAAAAGCTTGGGTTCTAGTTTCCTCTCCTAGTCTCTTTTCTTCTTGTCCCTTCCTTCTTCTGTTCCCTTCCCTGTTCCCCTTCTCATGTGAACATCTTCTTCTGATGAGTGTTCATATAGGAGAGGAGAGATGACCCCACGGAGACTGTGGAGGCCTCACCAGTGATGACCTGGGAGGACCCAGGGAGAGGGTGACCACCTGCAAATCACAGAAGGAGAACAGAAGCAGCCATACCTGCTAACGCCTTGGCTTTGGGCACCCGACCTCCATCACTACGAGAGCGCAGCTGTTGTGTGAGGCCCTCGGCCTGGCGGTGTGTCATGATGGCCAGAAGTGACTAGCACATACTCTAACTCAAGACATTCACCTTCCCATGGGATCAGTTTCCCTCCTGCCACAGGGACAGTTTCCTGCCCTCTTGACCTCACAGAGTCAGTGTTGAGGGTTCGCTGGCAAAGTGGACAGGAAGCGCTTAGTAAGTCGCTGGCTGGGCTGGGAAGAGCTGGGGTCAGGCGCTACCGCAGCATCTGCTGCTGGTTTGAAATGAGTCCTTGTGTTAGTTTCTGTTCTCATTGCTGGGACAGAATGTCTGACACAAATGAAAAGAGAAAAGCCTTATTTTAGCTCAACAGATTATAGAAGTTTCAGTCCATGGTTGGCTGGGTCCAAGGTAGAGCAGCACAGCAGAGGGGAACAGCAAAGGAGAAACAGCTCGCTGCAGGGCAGACAGGAAGCAGGAGACTTTCTTCTCTCTTCCTTTAACATTCAATCCAGACTCCAAGCCTTTTGGTTGGTGCCACCCATACTCCAGGTGAGGCTTTCCGTTACCCACACCCAGAGCCACACAAGTCAGTCATCCAGTTGTCAAACACCCTCAACCCAGCGACACACACTGGTGATCCTACTGCTTCCCAAAAGCCTCACCGATGAACACATGAGGCTTTAGGGGGACAGCTATACACAAGCCTTAGCATACTTAAGCCGCTGTTGACTCAAGGCAGGGAGAGCATCCACTTTCAGAGAGTATATGAATCAAAACTGAAAAAAAGCAGGGCTTTGGGCTCAACCATGCTGTCTCTGCAAGACCACGGGTGAGCTGACATGATAAAGAAAGGTATTTCCAGTGTTGTTTATGGAAGCAAATCAGCAGCAGCATCATTATCATCATTATCATCATCATCATCAGCAGCAGCAGCAGCATCATCAGCATCACCCATCAGGGAACTAGTTTAAAAAATCAAATGATAGAATAATTTTCATCTGTTGAAAAATTATGCTACAGAAAAGCATTTATCAGCATGAAAAATTCATAATATATCAGTAAGAGAAAAAACCCTGAAAATGAAGCCACATATAAAAAATATACACTTTTATCACCCTGCCTGAATTTAACTGAAGATATACATAAAGAAAAATCCAGAAAAATGTATCAAAATGCTATTATTAAAAAAATTAGAGATTATGAAGTTGAGGGTATGGTTTTTTGAGATTTTCAACATAATAGCAATCAATGATTTAAGAAATGTTTACCATGATCCATTGTATGCAAAAGAGTACATAGAAAAATGAATGAAAGTGATTTCAGTGCAAAAATGTGCACAGAGAAATGAATGAAAGAATGTGCTCCAAAACATCAGTGGTGGTAACAGCAAAGTTTTAACAAATATTTAACAAGATATATATATAGCAGAACTTTTATTTTCTTCTTAACATTTTTCTACAATGTTGGCTTTTGCTATGATAAATATATTTTTAACAAAATCATAGGAATCGATACAAATAATTTATTTTGAAAAAAGAAAAGCAATGCTTCCACTCCCCGCTCTCTCTCCTACCAGCTCTTACATGATCTAAATTCAAGGATGTTGTCATAGGACATTGCAGAATTGAAGCCTGTAATCTCTCTCCATTTTTTTCCTGATCCTCCTAGTTCAGAGAAAATGAGGTTTATTCTCCAACTCAGTTGTTTACTCTGTTTTGTTTTTTGGTAGTTCAGGTTGGCCTTGAACTGGCCACGATCCTCCCATCTTGGCCTCCCAAGTGTTGAGGTTGCAGGTGTTACTGGCTTCAGCCGTTCTTTAGTTGATTTGTTCATCAAAGATTTCCCATTTTCTCAGAAATTAATATCATTATGAATTTATGATGTAAGGAAATTTTTTGATGTGGTTAAGAAGAGAATTGATAATGCTGCCATTTACACGTGCCTAAAGTTGGAGCGACATAGTTCTAAGATCGCACGTTTATAATGAGACGGAAGAAATAGGACACTGTCCCCAGCTTGTGGTCTTTGACATCAGTCCCTTGCTGGGGTGACCACACCTGCACCAAACTGAGGACACAAAAGAGATCAAATAAGGTCCAGACATGGTCATCAGGAGTGTGTACCTGTCGGGGTGCAGGCCAGGCCCCGAGCAGCTTCTGGTCCACAGCCAGGCACAACCTTAAGGTGACCTCGTTGTCCATCACTGAGAGAAAAAATGCAAACGTGGGTGGGCGATGCTGGGAGGAGACAGTAGAAAGCGGCAGGAGGACTCGCGGAGGGCGATGACAGTGGCAGAGGCTCCGTTTGTTTCCTGAGCTGCTATGACAAATTCTAGACTGAGTGGCTTCACACATCTGCCTGGAGGCAGCAGTGGCACCCACGGCTCTGGGGTGGGTGATCTGGCAGCACCCGACGACCTGGCACAGCTGATCCAGCTGTCGGTGAGTGAGGAGTCACGGGGTACGCGGACCCACATCCCATGCACTATGAGAAGCTGCAGCAGGGCCCACAGCCCAGTGCCCAGCATCACCTGGTCAGGACCCTGGCACAGCACCGAGCAGGACCGAAGGTCTTCCAGGGGCACATGTGGCTGTCCCTACTCCAGCAGGACAGCACGGCAGCCACACATCTACCATGCCAGCCATGAGGTCCCTGCAGGGCACAGGGACCCACCCGGTAAGAATGTCACCCACCTCCAAGATGCCCTCAGAAGTGGCTCCCACCAAAACCCAACAGGACTCTGGTGAAGCTTCTAGCCACGCAGCTGTCACCTGTGCCGGTCTTTGTGCCTACAGCAGACACCGTGACCCAGCCCATGGTGTTGGGCATCGATCATGGCTGTGTGACAGGCGCCGAGATCCTCGGTAGATTCCGGGGTGCACTCCCTGAAGGGGAGCCTGCCTCTCTGGAAAGTTATAAATCCTGCTGCAGAGCCATGTCCCGGCAGGCTGGGGGAAGAGTCCTTCTAACTAATGGGCTGGGGAGCCCGTGTCAAAGGGACGGAGTTTCATCCATTAGCACGCAGGTGGCTGTGTCCTGGCCTCTCAGCACTCAGCCCCTCTGCTCCGCAGGTCAGCCCCAACTCCACTGTGTCCTCTTGCTCTCAAACTGACCTGTCATTTGATTCGCAGGTGTCCCTTCCCATTAGTGTCTACACACAGACACTTCTGCCCGGCTCCAGAGCAATGTCATCCATCGCTGCTTTCATCAATAGCTGTCCCCAGCCGGGTGGGGTCTCCAGGGAGACTCAGACCTGCAGGGTGCCGGGGCCTCCAGGCCACCAGATGCCAACGGACCAAGCCAGGGTGTGGGGGGACATTTTGGATCACGTCCACTCCTGCATACAGTGATCCCATGGACAATACTACAAACAGGAGCTCAGTGACAGAGCCGCACTCACAGGACAGCCCTGAGGCTCTAAGTGAAGACAGAAATCCGCGCTTGTCTTGGACTTCAGAGCCCGAGGAGATGCTTCCCGCACAGAACCTGATGGACAGTCAGACCCAAACCATAGAGCTACTACATGTCTCAGAAAACATCTTGTCAAGCAATCTGCTCGGTCAAACTTGGGCAACTGTGCTCTTTTTTCAGATACCAACCCCAAACCTGACACCCAGCCCCACCCAGAACCACAGCTTCGATTTTGCTATTGAAGAGTTCCGTTTCCAGCGTCCAGACTCAAGAGCCAGTCCAGGGTCCTGGACATAGAGGCCCAGACCAACTTCCTACTCACACACACGTCTACCCCCACCCACCTTGGGGTGCAGGGCTGGCACCCACTTCCTAGGGCTCAAGATGTTCCACACGCAGACCCAGATGGACTTAAATAGCAGCCCTCAGCGGCCGCTCGGTGGCATCTCGAAACACACCAGCTTTTTCTCAAGAACTGATTCATCTGATACTGAGACCCAGACCAAAGGACTAGGACTCTGCCACCCAAAATGTCCCCAGTCCAGCTCTGTAGAAACTCAGACAAGTGCCAAACTGTGCAACTTCTGGAGGAGCCGGGCCTTGTGGGTGGCATTTGCCACTTCCTCCCAGACTTAAAAAAAGCAGGGACCAAGGATGACAGTATTAACTCTGCTGAGTGGAGTCCATGACACAGTTGCTTAGGTTCTTTACGATTCTTTCCCTTTTGTACTTGGTACTTGAAACAAACACAATTCATGTGAACATGTGAGTGTACTGTATTATAAAGTGTAAGATGTTGATCTAAAAAAGAAAAAAACTGAAAAAAACCCACAGACATCTACTGCTTTACCGTTCTGGAGGCCAGAAGTCCAGAATCAATATGGCGGTAGGTTTGTTCCCCCTGAGAGCTGTGAGGAACAATCAGCTCCACACGTCTCTCCTGGCTTCTGCCGGTTCACTGGCCTTCACTGACATTTTTTGGTGTGTGGAGAAACCACCCCCAGCTCTACCCCCATCTGCTCCTTTTGTGTCTGTCCCTGTCCTTATAAAAATTTTCTCTTTTATAAAGACATAAGCATATTGGGTGAAGACCCACTCTTGTGACTCCATCTCAACTTCGCTACATCTCTGAAGACCCTATAGTCACCCTCTGTACCCTGCTGGAGGCCCAGGAATACCCATGGCACTGTCTTGCCAACCAGTTGGCTGAGTAAAAGCCCCAAGCCTGCTTTCTGGGCAGGTGAAGAGTTCCAAGTCCTCTTGGAGAGCCCTGAGGACATGGAGGAGGGAGATTCTCCCTGCTGGCGAACAGGGGTAATGTGTAGGTGTCCACGTCGCCTGGAAGGAATGACCAAAAGTACAGATCTACACAGATTCATGGGCAGAAGCTCATAATTTGGCTGGACATTTGTCTGGGGGGATTTCTAGCCTGACACCAAGCATATGGGATTTTACGCACACCAATCAGTTCTCTGGCACAAGCTTTGTGTCCAACCTCCTATTCCGTTCTGACACTCTTTCCCTGGAGGTGGCATCAAATCCCACAGATGCCAGGGGCAAGCCCTGGGCCACCTGTATGTTGACCAACTGGCTAGAAATCAGGGGTTCACAAAACCCCTCCTGAGGTTCCATAACTTCAGAAGAGTTCACAGAACTCAGAATGGTGCTTCACTCCTGCTACAGGTTGAGTGTCCTTTACCCAAAATGCTTGGGAGCAGGAGGGTTTCAGAAGCTCAGATGTTTCAGGACTTTGGAATATTCGCATATATAGTCCTGCACTGGGCAGCAACATTTTGTGTAACATTTTAATGAACCATAGTGGTTCCTTAAGACTGCTGCTCAGTGGCCTTGAGCTCCTTAATGATCACACAGTGACGAAACTGCCCAGCAACACTTTTTTCAGAATGTGTCTCTGCTGTGAAGCAATGCTGAGACATCCTGGGAACCGGGCTTGGGTCTAAACACCGAGATAACCTAACTAAGTGTTCTGTACCTTACACAAAGCCCAAAGATCCCTTTGCTTGGGCTTTTCCGTGCACCTGCACCCTGACTGCAACCTGTCACATGAGGTCAGGGGAGGAATTTTCCACTATTGCTGCTCAAAAAGTTGTAAATTTTGGAGGTTTTCACACTGGGATTTTCAGTTAGGGAGTCAGATGCATACAGGATTACAATAAAGGGTAAAACTGGGGAGCAGCTGAATGGAAGAGACACACAGGGTGGGGCGAGGGAGGGGGTTCAAGCTTCCTGTCCTCCCCAGGTGCCTCTGTCCCTGCCCACTACAAACTCACTCACCAGCCTGGAAGCCCCCAGACCCCAATTCGGAAGCCCCAGACCCCATCCCGGAAGCCCCCAGACCCCGTCCCGGAAGTCCCCACACCCTATCCCAGAAGCCCCCAGACCCCGTCCCGGAAGTCCCCAGACCCTATCCCAGAAGCCCCCAGACCCCGTCCCGGAAGTCCCCAGACCCCATCCCGGAAGTCCCCAGACCCCGTCCCGGAAGTCCCCAGACCCTATCCCGGAAGCCCCCAGACCCCGTCCCGGAAGCCCCAGACCCCATCCCGGAAGCCCCAGACCCCATCCCGGAAGCCGCCAGACCCCATCCCGGAAGTTCCTCCATGTGGGCACAGTCATCACCATCCCAGTCCCCAGCCCCTCTCCACCCCGATACACTGGGGATGCTGCCAAACACTCCAGGCTTCTTTGATCTTTTTGACAACCAGTCCCCATCCTATGCCACCTAGGGACCTGCTGAATGTCACCTCATTAGAAAAAACGATGTCTCATCCAAGGGACATAGAAACCTTGTGCCAGCAACAAAGACAAATACATATCTTCCTTGTGCCACTGTCTTGGACTAAGCAGGGACAGGAACAGAGGGTGGGCCTGAGGAGGTCTGGGGAGGGGTGCCGTGCGGGGTGCTCAAATGTGCTTCTTGCAAAGGGCATCAAGGCAGCCAGGTCGCCGGGAAGAGACCGCTCGTCCGTGCAGACGTTGGTATGACTAGAGCTCTGCTAGGAAGGGCACAGAGCCAGAGTCGGCCTCGCCTCAAACACCAGAACCCTAATCAGCTCAGCCTGCACAGGGCCCTGCACAGACACCACAGCACCCTAAGACTGAGGATGCACTGGTAACTTGGGGCCTCTGTAATCACAACTCCAGCTTGGAAGCCAAACAGACAAAAGGTGCACATACTTAGCTATGTAAAAATGTTAGTGTCACTGCAACAAAGACATTACAATTACAGTCAAACACAAATGACAGATGGGAGGGAATATTTGTAGCATATTTGTTCACTCATCAGTCAGCAAATGTTTAGTGAACGCCTAGTGTGGCCCGGGTTCAGTGCTGGATGCTCATAAAATTACTCGTAGAATATTCATAAATTTGCATATCTTTTTGAATATGTGAATGACTAAACAAAGGGTTTATATTCAAAATATGTAGACAGATCCACCTGATTAAAAAAACTAAAAGTTTTTTTAAATAAAGTCATACACAAAATGATACACCTAGTGTATATTAGACTCTTTTCACTACGTAGGAAAATGAAAAAAAAAGTAGTGTCTTTGTGCTTCTCTGCTACATAGGAAGGTTTGGATGAAGGCATCTGAAAGAGGTAAGAGAGTTCAGGGATTTAGGGATTCAACAGGGATTCAGGACAGACATTCTTCTGTTCCACTATTCTAGTCCTTCCTACTCTCCTTCAGGCAACTTCTTTTTCCAAGACGGCTGCTGAAATTCCAGCCTTCTGCTCAACATTCCAGGTAGAACAAAGGAGGAAAAGGAGACAGAACAAAAGGGTATCTTCCTCCCTGGGTTCACTTTCTTCAAGCAGCCTTATTGTTCTGCAAACATCTCCTAAGTTAGTACCCAGCCGTAGAGCCCTGCCCTGCTACAAGAGGAGCTGTTTAATGTAATCTTTCAGTCAGGTGAATCTTCACCACAAATACAATTTTCATCTGCTCCTAAGAAAGGAGAAAATTAATACCAGAGGGTAACTAGAAACCCCTGCTGCATCCGACAAATATTAACCAACGAAAGCTGGTCTGGAAACAGTAAAATAAGAATTTGTGGCAGGAAGCATTATTAGGTAAAAATACCATAAATATGCCACATAACACTAAAGTGCACTGTCCTAGAAGTCGTGAATTTGCAGGTCCCTAATGTCACAGCTGCCATGTGCACAGCCCAAAACCAAGTCACGGAGAAGAGCAGGAAGCCAGACTCCAGCCCCGCGTCTCTCCAAAGGGCCTTGTTCACCAGCTTCCACAGAACCGCGCATCCAACCAATAAGCAATAGCTGTTATTTTCAAACACGCACTAAAGATTAATAAAAACTGACCATTTCCGGGATCATAGAGGAGCACCTGAAAGTGCTGAGGAATCTCATGTTACAGGCCACTGTCTCTCAGGACAGTGTAATTGAACCAGAGATCCACGATGATGTTAGAAGGAAGAAATTGGCCTTAGATAGCTGTCAATGGAAGACACCCACAAGCAGGTGGCCAAACACTCAGGAGAAACATCAAGGAAGGCAGCACTTTTTGAGGCTTGCAGGGTGCAACCCAAGGGCACAGTACTCAGTTCTGAATTTACACCCTAACCTCTAGTATAGTTTTTTAAAATGAAGATGGAAAACAATGGCAAAAGCATTCAACTCAAGAAGCTAGAAAACTATTAATGAGAAAGTCAAAAGAAGTAGAAGAAATAAAATTAGAAGAAAACCAGCCGATCCTGGTACTGAAGGCCTGTACTCCCAGCGCTCTGGGAAGCTGAGGCAGGAGGACTGAACGTTCAGGACAAGTCTGGGCCATTTAGGAAAACTCTGCCTCAGAAACCAACAGTCAAAGAAAAACCTTAAAAAAGTGGGATCTTGGAAGTATGGGCCCCTTCCGAACCACACAAGGCCCTGAGAGTGTGTGACCTGCCCACCTGTCTGTCTCGTCCTCTCTCCCCTTCTCTCTCCTCACTCCAGCCAACACTAGACCCCCAATTTCCTTGGCTACAGAGTGACTGACTTGGAGAGCCATGTATCCTGGGGACAGAAGTAGGTGACAGCTGGCCACCTGTACAGCTAGGGACATGACTCTGTCCCGCTCGGGCTTCTATCAGAAGTGCCACTGGCCCCAGGATGGTTCGCTAGCCCCAGGATGGTCCGCTGGACCCAGGATCATTCACTGGCCCCAGGATGGTCCACTGGCCCCAGGATGGTCCGCTGGCCCCAGGATGGTTTGCTTGCTGGCCCCAGGATGGTTCGCTCGCTGGCCCCAGGATGGTCCCCTGGCCCCAGGATGGTCCGCTGGCCCCAGGATGGTTTGCTCGCTGGCCCCAGGATGGTCCACCGGCCCCAGGATGGTCTGCCGGCCCCAGGATGGTCCGCCAGCCCCAGGATGGTTCACTGGCCTGCGCCAACCTCATCAGCCTCACGGGTGATAATCACTCTTCCACCTGCTTCCCTTTTATGCTATTTCTCAAATATCATATCAGTCCCGTAAGAAGGAAAGGCGATATGGAGGGGCTCCCCAGTGCCCCAGTGGTCAACAGCACTGAAGGCTGATTTCTTGAAGAAACCAGTAAAATCAGGAGCTTCCAGCAAGTCTGAGCAACTCAAAAGATGAAGGATGAGGGGAAACGCTAGCAGCAGGGGCGAATGTGACCACGGATGCAGCAGGACTTTCCAAGCTGTTAGAGAAGACGATGAACAACTGTACGGGAACAAATGTTAAACCTAGACAATGTCTTAGAATAAGACAAGAGATTTCACCCATGTTAGGAAGAGAGCATAACTCATGTGCCCACTGGTGAGGGCTGCATGCAGAACAAAGCGGCAGAGCAACCCCATTTTTAAGCGTGGACACAGAACTCCTTCAGTAAAATACGAACAAATCAAATTCAGCAGCACCTTTGAAATGCATGCAGCGGGACTAACTTGGCAATGTCTCAGGTTCACATGGTCAACCTTAGGAAAATATCTAGATAGAATTAAGAGAAAAAAAATCACTATCTCAAGAAATGCAGGAACACATGTACTGAGATTCAATGCTTATTCATGACACAAACTAAACTAGAAAGGAATTCCCTTGGTTTAGTGAAAGATGTCAACCAAAAACTTATAGCAGATATGACAAAGTTAAAATATTAAAAGCACTTCCATGAGAATTCAGCAAAAATAAGGACACCAGCAAAACACTGCTGGGAATCCCAGCTAATTCGGTAAGACAAGGAAAAGAAAGAATAATGAGAGAAAGGAACCAACACATCGTCATTTATTGCCAACATGACCATCTACATAGCCAACCCGGGAGCTTCTACGGACTTAGGAAGGTAATAAAGGTAACGTAGAATTGCTGGGCTCTGATTAATGTATTTTGTAAAATATTCTTACATGCAGCAATTACCAATTAGACAACAGAAGAAACTGTCACTAACAGTAGCAGTAAAAGCCATTAAGGAGGGAGGGAGAGTAGAAGGGAGGGAGAGAGAGATGTATACAGAAATTACAAACTGCTACTGCAGAAACGTGAAGAAATGAAGGTTTACAGCATGTGCATAGACAGAAAGACGTGATGCCGTGGACAATAATACTTCTAAATTAACTTATAATGCGACCAACATTCCAATCAAATTCCAAATGGGGCCTCGACAATAGAACCCTAAAATGCAAACACCAACACAAAGAACCTAACGTGGCCAAAACAATTTCAAAGAACAAAAAAGTTAAAGCAAGAGGAGGGCTCTTCTCCTCCAGGAGTCAAGATGTGTGATAACAACAGAAGATGGCATCACAGGGACAGCCACTATAGTATATGGCGCTTGTCCACTTTGAACAAAATATGTGGAAATTCCAGCTTCACACTGCAAGGGACACAGAGGTGCCCGGGTTGCTTCCCTTCACTCCCCAACCTGGTGCATACAGAGGGGTTTTCCACGTGCACCTGTGGCCTGGGGAGACCCCACTCACCCCACAAGAACAGCAGCTGCAAGGGCTGGGGGACAAGGCCCAAGAAGAGTGCCCAGGACGTGATGAAGGACAAGGGTGGGCATGTCCTGTGCCTCCTTCTCAAGGCCCCATTGGCTGAGTCCTGGTTGCCTACAATGGTACCTATTCACCCGGCACCCTTCCCGTGACACCCTTCCCTCCTCCTCCTACTGAGGGCACCCAAACTTTGTCTCAGGCTCTGCTCCCAGGGAACCTCATCTGCAGGAAGGTTGTACCCAAAGGCACACACACACATACACACACACAAGTGCATGGATAGAAGTTCCAAAGACAAAAGGTGAAGAGCAAAATATTCAAACATTTACAAGCAGGAAATACAGAAGTTGTTTGTGATATGAGTGTAGAAGAATTTCTTCAGTGAGAAGTGAGAAGCACATCATACCAAAAACCTTGGTAAGTGCCCACTACGTTAGAATATGAACTTCAGTTCTACAAAAGACAACATAAACAACGAGAGAAACAAATTACAGGTTGGGGAAACAGGTTATAAACCATAAAGGATCGTGACAAGGAAATGCAGGAGCATCTTAGAAAGAAGAGCAGTAAGACAAAAAAAAGGGGGGGGGATGGACAAAGACTAGAAATAGAAAATTCACAAAATAAAAAATACAAATGACCAACACCCTTGAGAATACTTGAGAAAATATGAATGAAAACAATGGGATCAACAGAATTTAATTAAACAGATTGGCACAATTTTCAAAGATTGAAACTGGTGTGGAGAGAAAGTCACCCTCAAACACTGCACTTCAAACAGGAGCCAGGGAAAAGGGCCCGGCAGTGTATGGAAGGGTGTGAAATGATCACACCCTGTGACCCTCCCACTCATCTCACCTGACACAAATGATGTATTAAAGAGCACGTCTTTCTTCTTTGTCTGTAAATGGAAAAGAAAAAAACTCTTAAATGTCTGGCAGTAAGAAATTTTAAAGTAAATGAAGTGACTCCCCTCCACCAAGGGGTGGAATGTGCCATACACACACAATGGAATACTGCTCAGCCTTAAAAAGGGAGAAATTCTGACGTGTGTGACAAGAGGGAAGAGCCTCGAAGGCAGCAGATGAGTGGAATAAGCCACAGTATGATCATTCCGTCACATGAGGTTCCAAGAGCCATCAGATTCTGAGACAGAAAGTGGGATGGCGACCCTTGGGACTGAGGCACAGGTGAACAGGGCAACAGTGCCAAGTGGGGACCCATTCTCCATTTGGGAAGATGGGTGTGTTAGTTACTTTTCTCTTGTTTACAAGACAAAATTCTTGACAAAGTTAAAGGGGGAAAGTCTTGTTTAGCTCACAGTGTGTAGAGGTTTCAATGCATAATTGCCTGGCTCCAAGGCAGACTGGCTTGGCAGAGGAACATCCCAGAGGAGAGCAGTTCATGGTGGCAGAAGACAGCAAAAGCAAGCAAGCGAGACAAGCCTCTTTCTCTCCCTCACAGTGTACCCCGTCTGCTGGAATTGGGGCCTTGCCAATGCGATCAGTGGACCGATCCAGCACTCACCCACCCTCAAGCCCAGCACTGCACCATGAGTCGGTCACACGCTCTAGATTCAGCCACCTCTGAAAAAGCCCTGTGCTCACACGAGGCTTTGGGCAAACATGTAGACACAAACCAGAACAGTGGGAAAGCTCTGGAGATGAATAGGGTGGGATGGCTGCACACGTGAGCATGCTCAAAATTCCACTGAACTGTAACCTACATGGCTTAAAATGGTCCCAGGTCTGTGCATTTCAACATAAATTTTTAAAAGGCGAAGGATGGACACATTACTTATTAACCTAGAAAGAGTTGTTCATTTGCTCAGAAAACAAGGCCCAGCTCAGGAGCCCACAGGGACCGGGCAGCAAGTGTGATTTAGGACGCTGAGATGACGATTATGACCCCTGTGGAAGGAAGCCATGGACCTCAGGAGTCAGCACCTCTGGGCAGTTGTGGGCATGTGAGGCAGATTCTGTTCATGTGGGTCTTGGGAGTAGCAGTGATCAGAACTGCTCCTATGTCTACCTCTCCTACCATCTGGAGGGGACAGAACCGCGGGCTGGGGGAAGCCTCTCTCCCTGGGGACGGTGAGCCGGTGGGGCATCCAGACACTGTGGGTGTAGGAGGTGATTCTGGTGCAGTATCAGGCAGGCAGCTCTGGACAGTGCAGTTCTGCAGCACAACACACAGATCCCATGGTCCTGTGCTCTCTGCCATTGGTGGTGTCACTTAGGGTTCCATGTCGGTGCCTCCACCACCTCAGAGAGCAGTGTGGGCTGAGATCCTAAATGCAGGACATAACAGCCGTCGAGGTGGTGGATCTGGGCAAATCACTCCCTTTCCCAGATGGAGGGGATGTGGTGGCTGGCGGTGACCTGAAGACCATGGACACACTGAGAGCTCAGGACTGGTCCCAGCTGCTGATCTGTCTGACATTCCGAGGTGGCAGCAGGAGAAACACAAGCTCTGGGGCCCATAAGAAACTGTCACGTGATGATTCCTCTCATGAGCCCCTTGCCCGAGCACCATGGTGGCAGGAACAAAGGCCAGCTGGGTCACAGTGCCCCTCCCTCCTGGATGCTCTCCCGTGTCACAGTGAGATTCCAAGCTCCTCAGACTGCAGGCGCCCCTGCCTTTCCTCCTTCCCTGCATCCCAAGCTTCCAGTACCTGCTCCTTCCAGATGTCTGACCAGCCAAGCCACAAGCAGGAGCCTCGGTCTCCTGACCTCAGGCTGCTTCTCTTTCACCCAGGTGAATGACCAGGCGCTTGCCCAAAGCTCTGCTCACTGGCTTTAAGGACAAGCAGGAGGAGGAGGAAGAGGAAGAGGAAGAGGAGGAGGAGGAGGAGGAGGAAGCAGCCATTCATTTGCAGCTCACTCCAGAACACAGAGCCAGAAGGAGACAGTGCATCTCTGCTGGTCACAGGAAACCCCCTTGTGGTGTGCACTAGGGGGACTTCCATGCGATGGTAGCTGATGAGCTGAGGGTCTGGACCATCTGTGTATGCAGCAGGCCCTGCCTTTGGGAACTGAGGGGCCCAGTCCCTGATGTCCACTTCCTGATGGATGCAATTGGGCACCTGGCCCTGAGATTTAGCAGATGATTCATCGGCTCATGAAAAAATGTTGTGGCCACTTGGCCACTCAATGTCCCCTGGTCAGGTGCCCAGGGGCACACTAGGAACTCTGCCCTGCTGCAGATGGCATGGCCTTGTTCCACATCCTGGGGGTGGTGTATACTGCAGATTTTCTGTTGGAGCTTGCCAAAGATGGCACATGGTGACCTTTCAACCACAGAAAACTCTAGTACGTGGGGCTGGCGAGTCAGATGTCCAAGCAGTTTCTTGTGTGACCACAGCTCCAAATCCGCAGCTTTCTGTGCTACCCAATAACAAGCCAGAGTAGCAGTTGAGGATGTGTCGCCTAGACCCAGAGAGGTCTGCTGGGGGTGGAGCTTCATTCCCCATGGGAGAAGGTCAAAGGGGCGATAAAGCCCTTTGTATTAGTCAGCTTCCCTGAGACATAATACCTGACACCCAAACTTAAAGAAGGTCAGGTTTAATTTGGCTCATGATTCCAGGGGATTCAGTCCATGGGTTCTGGCTGTTACATAGAACCATGATGACAGAAGGGCATGATGGAGCAACAGCAGAAACTGCCAGAGAGGAAGGCGAGGGATGAGATACAGTACCCAAGATCACACCTCTAGGACCTGCACAGACACACTCAGAAACATGCTTTACTAGTCCCCCGTGGGGCTGCCAAACCAACCAAGTTGGCACAATTAACCTTAACCATCACCCCCCATACCTGCTCTGGAGAGGCTCTGACATGCTCAGCCCTGGGACCCTGTAATGCTTCCCAGCGTAGCAGCCCCCAAACCTTTCTTTTTTGTACCAGGCATCGAACTCAGGACCTTGCACTTGCCGGGCAGGCACTTGTGCCACTGAGCTATGTCCCTGGCCCCGGCCCCCAGATGTTGCAGCTTCCTTCCCACCTCTGGAGCATCCGTGTTCCCCCAAAGCTCCTTCTACTTCTTGCTCTTTAGGTCTGGTTAGCTTAATATGAACCTGACAGATGGGGTGAGCTGTAGATATCACTGAGAGCAGGAAAATCATCACAGCCCTGGGTAAGGCACGGAGTGGGTGTGTGGTCCAGGTCATGGCCACGTCCCGTATGTCCAGGATAATACAATCACTGTGGCTCCCATAATCCGTCCCCCACAGAAGCTGCATGTGGGGCTGTGACGTGGTGGATCGAGTGAGATCCGCTGTCACTAGCCAAGACCCATGTGGCATTTGTAGGGGCCACATTGGCAGGTTCAACAGAGCTGTGACAAGTTCTCCCTGTTCCTGCACCCTTCAGTCCCTGGAGCTGTGCCTCCCGTTAGTTACTCCGGAAATTCAACATTAACTTTTGATGCACTGGGCTCGCCGGGCTGGAGCAGTGGGGAGGAAGGTGGAGGAGAAAGGGCTGGGTTCCAGGCAAAGAAGGTGGAGGAGGAGGGAGGGGAGGAAGAGGAAGAGGAGGGGAGGGGAAGAGAAAGAAGAAAAAAAGGAGGAGGAGGCGAAGGAGGAAGAAACTGGGAGGTGGCACACAGCAGGCCTCCTGCAGGGCGGCCCCGGGGTCTCTGAGCATCAGAGCTGATCTGAGCTCTAGTCCAGCAGCCCTTGGAGAGTCTGGTAGCCTGGGTGGAAGCCGGAGAGCTGTGCCATCCCAGGTCCTCTTGCAGAGAAAACTTGTCCCTGGGCAGCGTGCTGGCCATCTCCACCAGGGGCCATGGCGCTTGAGCCTAAGCCATGCCCTCCCCGGGCATCTCCCAGACAATGAAGACCAGGGGCCTGGCATCTTCTTCCCAGAGGGCACCCCTCTAGGGGACAGTCTGCCTGGCAGCCCCCTGCTGGGCTCCCCAAGGCTCCCTCAGAGCTGCCCTTGCTGTGCCTGAAAGCTTCGCCAGCCACTTCTGTCCCTCCGCTCTCTGTCTCTCACACACGGACCCCTCCGAACCCCTCTACATCTAAAACCGACCCCCAACTCTCCCAAGGGCCAGAGTGGACGGCCTTTTCCCAGCGCCTTGTCACTGGAGGAGCCATGGCACTGCCTGTCGTGTCTCCCCCAGATGCTGGGGTCCCTACTCCCAGGAGCTATGAATGTGACCTTATTTGCAAACAGTTTTTAGAGATAATGGAGCTCAGATGAGGCCACTAGGATGTGTCTTAATACAAGAGGACATTGGGACCCAGAGACAGACAAATACACAGGGAGAACTTCGGGGGAGACGAAGGCAGAGGTCACAGCAATGTCCCTGCAAGCCAAGGAGCTCCAAAGATTGGCAGGAAACCCCAGCAGCCGGAGGAGAGGCCTGGAACAGATTCTCCATCGTGGCCCTAAGGAGCCAATGCCAAAGACGCCCTGACTGAACTTCCAGCCCCTGCCTCAGAGACAGGACGTCTCCATTTACCGCCAACCCATTAGAGGTGCTGTGTACAGCAGCCCTCAGGGAAGGTCTGGGGGCCCACAGGGTCCCCACGTCCTGCAGGGCCCTCCCTCCTGGGACCAGCCCCCTGTTCTGGCGATGGGTTCTGTACTGGAGAGCAGCTCAGGTTAGGAATCTGGATCATTAGTCTCCACGTGGGCACCATGACCTTGACTTTCTGCTGACCGCCCTTGGTCACTTTTGATTATCTGCACTAAAGACATCCGTGCTGGCTGCACGAATCTCTGTCCCTGGAAATGCCACAGCCGATGTGGGCTGCTGTAGAGTTCCATGAATCAGGCCCCAGGCTGCCATCACCCCTTGCTGTCCATTCCCGTCCTTGTAGCCACCGTCCTTGCAACAGCCAAGCTCTCATCGGCCCAAGGACCAGTTCCTCCGTTCCAAGACTACTGTCTTAGCTCATTTTCAGTTGCTAACAACAGTGCCCCAGAGTGGGTGAGCCATAAAAAAGAGGTTTATGTTGGCATGCTCTGGTCCAAGATCATGGGGTAGCACCTGGCAGTGTCCTTCAAGTCCCGAGGTGGCTCAGGGCATCACACACCACGAGACAGAGAACACACGAGAGGCCTCGCCATGCCTACTCTCCGGATAACTCACTAACAGTAGGAACAGATTAATCCACTCACGAGGGCAGATTCTACCTGTTAACGTTCCGCCCAGTCCCACCGCTTTCCATCTCAAACTGAGGGTCAAATCACAACAAGAGTTTCGTGGGGGACAAATCTCAGCACCTATCACTCCCAGGGCCATGGGCACACTCAGCTCTGTCACAGTCTCTTCTCCACCAGGCCCTGCCCTGCCAAGACATCCGTGCCTCAGTCCCCACCAGCCTTTGTCACCTCGGTGAGGAGCTGGGTCCTCCCGGGAACTGACCCAGGGGATGGGGCATCCAATCTCTGATCGAAGATCCTTCCATCTCGCCCCCTGCCACAGACTTTGCATGTCCTCCCCTAGGGCCACTTGGTGACCGCACTGCCACATTTTCCAAGACTCCGAGCAGCCTCCAGCACCACATGAGAACCAAGCGTCCTTGTCCTTCCCCGATGTGAGACACGAGGGTCTTTCCGGCAGATAAAGTCTCCCGCAGCCTCCCTGGATCCCCAACCCAGCGCCCACGCCCGGGGAAGCCCTCAGTCCCTGCCAGTCCTGTCATCTGCTCCGACTCCCAGTAGTCGGTCCCTCCTATCCCTTTGCAGCAAAGCAGGGCCTGGCCGGGTCATGTTGAGATGAGGTCCCAGGTTTGAGTCTGCTGGCTGTGAGGGGAGGTGGCTGCAGAAGCCCCTGCCCTTATCTGAAGGAACCACTCCCTCCCCATCCAGACACTGGCTCTGGAGTCCCCACAGTTCCTGTGTGTTGGAAGCTTGAGTCCCAGGATGGTGCTGTGAGAGATGGCAGAGTCTTTTGGAGACTGGGCCTAGCAAGAGGCCCCCATGGAGGAGGAGCTCTCCTGCCCTCAGAAGGGCTTTGGTAGCTCTCATAACCCCTTGGTAAGTCTCAGGAGACGGCTAGAAAAGCCTGAGCCTGGCCTTCCTCAGGTCTCTGGCTTCCCCTCTGGGGTGTGGTCACTCATTCCCAACATATTCCTGCCGTTGCCTCCCACAAGGAGGTGACACAGCCAATGAGGGGCCCTCTCCAGAGCCTGTGCCATTTTCTTTGGACTTCTAGCCTCTAAAACTCTTTACTTAATAAAGTCAGCCTGCCTCAGGTATTTTTATTATAGGAACAGAAAACCAACTGATACAAGAGACGTCTCCAGCCTGGGAATTCAGCCCTCTCTGATGCACCGAGCTTGTACCCTTGAGGTTCTCACTCATCTTCTGCTACCTGCCCTCTCGCCTTAGAGGAGAAGGGTTTCCCTAACTGCTCCCCAGGAATCCTGCCTGCTTCAGGATGGTAACCCGTGGCCCTGGACTTGTCACCACTTCAAAGCAGCACTGATATCCAGCTCCCCGTCTCTCTCCAATCCCAGAATGCTCCACCAGGTAGGGCATTGCTGTCCTCTTGAATGTGTCCCGGGTCAGCACAGGGGGGAGGCCTGATCACCTTGTGCCAGGGAGCTCCCGCCACAGCCTCATTGTCACCTGTCAACAGCAAGGAATCACCCTGCAGAATCCCATCGTAGGGTCCCATCTTAGTTTCTAGAACCACTTCCAGTCCTCCCTGCCTCTGATGATCCAAAAGCTCCAGACCGGGATTTGTCAGCTCATCAGGACAAAGTGACAACAGAAGGACCATGGAGAGGAGAGGGCTCACTAGCAGCTGTGGTTCAGGGAAGGACTGTCCCCTGTAAAACGCGTGTTGAAACTTAACACCTCTGAGGAGGTATTAAAAGATGGGACCTTTAAGAGGTAAGCAGGGGCAGGCATGGTAGAACCTGCCTGTAATCTCAGCACTCAGGAGGCTGAGGCAGGAGGATCACTATGAGTTCAAGGTCAGCCTGGGCTACATGGTGAGTTCAAGTCCAGCCTGAACTGCACAGTGAGACCTTGTCTCAAAGGAAAAAAAAAGAAAAAAAACCAGCAAGTGTGTATGCTATAAAAATCACTCCAGCTCTGCCTCTCAAGCACTCTCTGCCTCTCAAGCACTCTCTGCCTCTCGTCATGCAGTGCCCTGTGCCTCTGGGTCTCCACCAGCAAGAAAGCCATCGCCAGACACCAGCCCTTGATCTTGAATCAGATCCACCAACTCAGATAAACCTCTTTCCTTCACTGCGAGCCGGGTCTGTGAAGCTGTGTCACTGGTAACAGAAAATGAACTAAGACAGCAAGGACGCGGTCTTGGGGTGAGCCTGTCCTGGGCAGGTCCCCTGGGGCTCTGGGACTCAGATGTATTGAAGGGGAGGGGAGGGGAGGGGACGGCCTTTTGAATGGGCCGTCCCCCAGCCCTGCCAGGTGCTGTGGTTCTGTGATCCGAGGCCATCTCTCCAGAGCAGGGGACGGGCAGCCTGAAACCGTGGGTAGGGAAGGACGCCACCAGCAGCCACCAGACGAGGCACGAGGCACGTAGCTGCTGGCCTCTGCCGGCTCCTTTGGTCCCTCCGGCTGATCCACTAATCAATCGCCATTCCATTGTCTCTGGTGCGTGTCCGTCACCCGCAGGCCGGCTGCAGGGACACAGATCAAGCTTCGGAGCAGTTCTGTAGATGCCTCTGTAGGGCCTGGCCATAACAGGTGAGGGGGGGCACAGAGGGCCCCCTTCTCCCCTGGGGACCACCTTCCCACCCCACGCCCGACGGGCAGGAGCAGGGTGGTGGCCTGTGAGCTCCAAGGCTCCACGTGGATGACCAGTGGTGCAAATCTCGTCGGGATGTGCCATTCGAGCATCCCTGTCTGTTTCCTTCAAGCTTCAGCCACAAAGAATCCAGGAGGCCTGGGCGACCGCCCCGTGGTCCCGCCTGGAAGCCGCGCGGCTTCTAGCTCTGCGGGTTAACTGGGGTCCCCAGCGCGGCCGGCGTCAGGGAGGGACGGCGCGGTCGAGAGCGCCATCTAGTGGGGGAGGCGCAAGTCGCTGGGGACTGGAGCGCTAGACTGGTCCTCAGGGGAGGCCAGTTCCCAGGAGGGCAGCGGCCAGGGCGCTGGACAGCAGAGGACGCAAAGGGACACCTGGGGAAGTGGAGGGACCAAGGAACTGCCACGGGATACCTGCACCCCACACCTCCCCGCCTCTGCCTACAGTAAGGAGGTGCGTCGGCTCACCCAGAACTCACGGTGACCCAGCTGGGCCCCTGTCCTGGTTCCCTGAGGAAATCTTCTTAACTTTTTATGAGTCACTTAAAGTCCCACTCGCTCTGTCCCGGGACAGCGAGGTGGATAGTGAGTCAGCTGCCACCCAGAGGGGGAACTTGGGGGTCACACCCGCGGGGCAGAAATGGGGCAGCTCCCACGTGGGCAACAGGTGAGGGAACAAGTCTGGGGCGGCAGGAAGCAGCACCCAGCTGGAAGGGCTTCTCAGGGAGGCAGCGGTGTTCAGCAGATAGAGACAGAGCTTTCTCTCACTTCCCGGTTTAGACACTTCCCCAAAAATGCGGTGGGACCAGGAGTGAACCGTTGCTTTCAGTTTTGACCTCTTCTGGGGTTTTTCCACTTTGCAGTGCAGTCAGGAACAGTGGGGCACCCAGAGCCTCCGGGTGGAAGGACTTGACCTTGACAAGAAGAGCCGAATCAAACCTAAGCTGGGTCAAGTGTGGGGTCTGCAAAACAGGGCCCCAAGTCAGGTTTTGTGGGACAGAACTCTGCCTACCGTTGTGCACTGCTGCCATCCGCTTTCAGGCTACAACCACCAACCACGAAGGCTGAATATTTACAGCCTGGCTGTTTACAGGCAAACTGCATCCCACTACCTAATTATGAGAAACACAGGGGACAGAGGAGCAAGCTCAGCGTCACTAGGGATGCAGCCAGTGGACCCCAACCACAGGGAACTAGAAGAAAAACCACATGCTTCTTCCATGTGGAGTTTGCAGCAACCACCAGGAAAAGCTAGAGGGGTCTGCAGTTTACAGAAAGGCTGCCAGGGATAGATGATAGAAGTAGGAATGGTAAGAAAATAAAATCTCCTTTTCCATGGTAGCTAGAGATACAGCTAAAGTGAAACGCGAGAATTAATAGTGTGAACCATTTCATTTAGAAACAGAGGTTTAAAAAAAAAAAAGAGGAAACCTCTATTAAAAAGCCAAAAGTGATGTCTCCTGGAGAGGGGATTTGAGGAGTCAGAGAAAGGGAGAAGAGTACTAATTTATTTTTATTTTAAACCTAGCAGGAGTATTTGTCTTCAGTCAGCACCCCCTGCCCACAGCTTCTAATCCATGCATTTAACCAGCTGCGGCTCCAAAATACCTGGGGAAAAAATTTCATCTGAGCCTGACATGCTTCCTGTTATTATTCTCAAAACAAGAAAGCATCAAACTACATAATATTTCGGTATTATAAGAAATTTATAGATAATTTAAAGAGAATGTGTGTGTTACATGCAAACACAATACTATTTTATATAAGAGATTTAGCATCTGTGGGTTGGGGTATTTGTGGGATAGGGGAGCCCTGGAGCCAATCTCCTATAGACACCAAGGGATGACTATATAGGTTTAAGTAAAGTATTTAAGTAGATTCAAATCAAATAATTTTTAAATTTAGTAATAAGTGAATATTTCTATAACCTTGAAGTTATGAAAGACCTCTATAAATATGACCAAAAAAGCAGAAACAAGTAAATGATCAATCTCTGTGGCAACTTAAGAATCTAACCTTCTATGTAGGAAAGTTTTCATTCATAGATAGATAATGTAGCTTGCAGATAAATGATACCTGAAAAAAAGATCTGTAACAGGCAACAAAGACAGAGTTATAACAGGTGACACACAGGACTAACATGTTTCTTTGTTATAAGCCACAGAAATTGGCCTTCACTGATTTAAGCACTGAAAGGACAGATACCAAGTTCCAGCGGGATGGAGAACCAGGCTCCCAGGCCCCCAGACAGCACTAGCAGTTGTGCCACAGCTGGTCCAGAAAAGGCACCGCAGCTGCCTCCATGCTGGATGCCGCCAGGGCACCCCCTCGCCGGAAGGAAGTCCACACAGGTCCCCCTGCTCCTGTCAACAGCCTCCTCCCCTCAGCCCAGGCCTGCATTCTAGCTTGAGGGGAGGCTCGGAAAACAAGCCTTAGTCCAGAGTTACCCCAAACACAGGAGGGAATTCAGATGCTGGCAGATAACCATAATGACAGATTATGTATTACAACCCCTAATACATAATCCCTAACTGTTACTCATCAAATAAATGATCAAAACCATGAGAGATAAATAGACAACAGAAATGCAACTGATAAAACAAGGGCAACTGGCCAATAAACACAGTAAAAGCTGCCACCAGGGTCTGCCTAGCTCAGATCCGTCCCATCAGGCTGGCAGAACACTGAACCAGTTTGGATATCAGCCACACCAGCAACCAGCTCAGGACGACTGGATCCAGTCAGCTGTGTGGACAGGCGGCCACACAGGACCTTCTGGGGAAGATTTCTGTATTAGCATAAACCAGCTGCTGTAACAAACCCGCCCCAGATCTCTGTGTGAACACAAGCTTAAGCGAGTCCACCATGAACCCTCCTGGCCAGCTGCTTTCCCTAGGCCTGTGCAGAAACCATGGAGGTGGCAGATGTGCCTTCTGCTCACAGCTGATTGGACAGAGTAAGTCGTGTAGTCATGTGGACCCGCCCAGCTGCTGGGAAAGCTGGCGCTTGTAGTTTAGCCACGTGTAAGGAGCACTGAGAACTGCCTTGCTGCGAAAGCTCTTGGGTCCCTTCCCCTAGTCCTCCTCCCTCTGCAAAGCTCCCTTTCGGCGTTCTCCGTGGCCTCTGGGCTCTCTTCTGCCCTGACCAACACAAGTATCTCGGATATGGCTTCTGACCGCTGTCAAACCTGGGAGCTTGCCTGCCCATGGTGCACCGGAATGAGGGTCCCGGTCTGGCCACGGCGTTGTCACCAGCCCTCTTCCTCGCTTCACCTCAGGTTGAGCCATTCCTGAGGCTCCTGCCCTTCCACCCACACTGACACCCACGGGGCTGCCTCTCTGGGCAGGAAAAGGAAAATAACAAGCTAGAGGGACCAGAGCCACTTCGGCTGCCAGCGCCAAGGGAAGAGAACTCTGTGATACGGGTGGGAACCTCCTGGGGCACCCAACACCCAGAAAGAGAAGACGGCTCTGAGAACTCCAAGTGTGCGCTCTCTCTCTCTCTCTCTTTCTCTCTCCCTCCTTCTCTCTCGTTAAAAAGTATACAGAGCCAGGAGTGGCGGCTCACACCTGTAATCACAGTTACTCAGGAGACTGAGTCAGGCAGACTGCATTAGTTCAAGGCTAGTCTGGGCAAGTTAGGGAGACCCTGCCTCAAAATTAACATTTAAAAAGCTACAGATGGAGCTCAGTGGTAGAGCACTTCCCTAGCATGCTCCAGGCCCTGGATATAACACCCAGTACTTTCCAAAAAATCAATATGGGAAGTGAAAAAAAAGGAAAGATATTCTGAGAACAAAGTCTGCATCCCAGATCAGCTGGAAGAGCTGCCTCACAGCAGAGAGTGAAATGACAGAGCTAGGAAAGCAGTGAGTTGAGGATGTGGCTCAGTGGCAAGCTCTTGCCTTGCATGCATAAGGCCCTGGGTTCCAGCCCCAGCATCACCAAAAAAAAAAAAGTGCCAATAACAACATAAGGGCCAGGGAATCCACTCCAGGCCTGACACACTGAGCTGTCCACTTTTTAAGAGGAGAGGGATGAACCAAAGGTGACTGCGGTCACTTAAGAAATATTGGAGGAGAAGAGAAGCATGAATCTTGCGATGTGAAAGGGCTCCAGGCGGGGAAGGATGAATGCACACCCAGGCTCAGCCTGGCCACCTGGTGGGCTCCAGGGGGACGGCCGAGCACCCAGGGCCTCCAGGGGAGGCTCCTGCAGCCTCAGAGGCAAGGGCTGGCTTGATCCCCACAAGTGAGCAGGGACGGAACCCACGTGGTGACCGGGGAGAGCAGACAGCAGCCTGGGCAGAGAAACTGAGGGTGGCAAGCCAGGGAACCTCCCCGCATTAGAACAGAAGTCTGCAAAGAGCAGGAGATGGGGGGCAAGAAACAGCACAGCGACACGGCACGGCTCCGGGAAAACAATGTTTCTGAGGAGGGACTGAGGGAGGGAGCTCAGGAACCGAGCCGGGGGCGGGAATGAACAACTCCGAAGACATCAGTGCAGCGCAGACACTCCAGCAGGGAAGTAAAAGGGTCCCTGGCCCACTTCTTGGGAGGGCGCGATCAGAGTGGAAATGTGAAATGTGAGAAGTAGGGTGTTTTTAATGTTTAACTTGGATCCAGCAAGACAGAATGAAAAACCTAAGTAAGGGAAAGAGGCAAATGCTGAGGAGTCATCACTGGGGTGAACCATGGCTGAGCCACACAGTCCAGGAGGCCAGGGCCCCAGCAGCTGCTTGGGCCACTGCACCACACAGGACTAGGCTAGGACCTAGGTGGCGTGTCCAAGGCTTCAGCTTCCTGGTTGTGCCAGAAATAATAGCTCCCTTTCAAGCCGGTTGTGCAGGGTGGCTGAGAGAGTCACTCCTGAGAATTTAGCCCCAAACACATTCCCCCAACAACCATGCAGTCACTGAACTTCTTGTATAAATCTCTCCTTGCCTCTGTGATGAGCTCCGTCACTCATGTGGAACCATGACTAATACAAGCAGTAAAAATAAAAAAGATGGAAAAGAGAAAAACAAATGAATGTCATTTGCCACAGTAAATGTGAATGGGCTAAATTTCCCTATTAACTTTGAAGGAAAGAAGAAAAAGAAAAAGGAAGGGAGAAAGGGGAAAAGGTAAGAAGAATGGGAGAATCCATTCCATGTACCACTTTGGAAAACTATTTGTCTTTCTCTATCTGCTAAAACTAAAGATTTGTCAAATCTCTAGCAATTCTACTGTTAGCTATATGCCCAAGAAAAATGAATATTACCACCAACTGTTATGGCTGTGTCTAGATGTCTCCCCAAGGCTTCATGCAGTCATAGGTTGTGCTTTTTCAGAGGTGGTTGGATCTAGAATGTGTGACTGATTCATGTCACAATGGTGGGATTCAGGGCGTGTGATTACTAAATCAGTCTGATGGTTTTCCACCATCAGAATCCTGGTAGCCTAGATAGAGTATAAAAGGGACAGAAAGAAGCTTTAGAGGCCTCTTGTTGCTTTTGCTATCTGTGTACCATGAACTGTTCTTCTCTGAGATGCCCCTCTGCCATGTGCCACTCCACCTGGGAGCCAGCCAACGATGGACTGAACCTTTATAAACCATGAGCTAAATAAATCTGTCCTCCTTTAACTTTTGGTGTGGAGTGTTTCATCTCAGCAACGTGAGAAAAGTAACTAAGACCGACGTGTACAAAAAAATGTCCATGGTGGCATCATTAATCCAGAGACAACCCCATGCCAGGCAGGAGCCTGGGTGAATAACAATCTGTTTATGCCGGAGATCACTAAGATACAAATATGAGAACAGATAGCTGCTGGGTACCAGGTGTGGAGCACTCTGCCAGAAGTGCCAGGAGAAAGGAGCCAGACACAAAAGGGCACATGTTGTGCAATTCAATGTATATGAAGTTCCAGACCGGGGGGGGGGGGTGGAAGGAGAAGCCAGGACAGTGGCTCTGGGAGCAGGGCACATGAAGGAATCATGCTGGGACACGAAATGTCTTGTGTCTATCTGGATGCTGGCTGGGTAGGCACAGGTGTGTCAATAACAACCAAGGTGTCCACTTAAGATCAGTGTTTTGCCTATGATGTTAGGTGTGTTTCATCCCTTGATTAATGTTTGGATTCAGTCAAACTATCGTTTTGTTTTACTTTGTTTTGTTTTGTTTTTGTCTTTTTGAGACAGAGTCTCGCTATGCAGTTCAGGCTGGCCTTGAGCTCACTTTGTAGCCCAGGCTGGTCTCAAACTTGCAATGATCCTCCTGCCTCAGCCTTCTGAGTACTGTGGCTGGCACAGGTGTGCACCACCATGCCTAGCTGCTATTGATTTTTTTAAAAACACTATCTAGGCTGGGGATTTAGCTCAGTGTCGTAAGTGCCTTCCTGGCGAGCATGAAGTTATGAGTTCAATCCCCGGTACAAAAAAAAAAAAAAACACTATCTAAAACAAAATGAAAAGATTGCCGAAAAGAAACAGAAAATGCTTGAGAAACACAAAACCCTAAAGAAATACATTTCAAAGACAAATGTATGCTCCTTCCATTACCTGCTTTTTTGTGGGTATGTTTATATTTATCTGATGTCATTTATATACTTGTAAGGGTGGGGATTGGCCCCAGGGGTGCTCTACCACTAAGTTACATCCACAGCCTTTTAAAATTGATGCAAGTTCTCACTAAGTTGCCCAGGCTGACTTCAAGCTTGTGACCCTCCTGCCTCAGCCTCCTGAGAGCAGGGAGCATATGCTAAGCTTTACCTGCTCTCTCTGACAGGCTGCTTACTGTGGAAGTAGCAGCACTGCCTTACGATAAGAAGGGAATCTCAGAGCCCTCAGGCCTCCACTCAGAGAAAACCTGTTTCCTGAACTTGTGATCAGATGGTCCAAGCTCCTTCACTGAGCACTGAACACACCTCACTGCTTGGGTGAGTCCTCGCCCCTTCCCACTCTTCTGCACAGAATTGCAGGCCCCAACCCTTCCCTAGTGACAGCTTTCTGCAGGGACCTGGGACCCCCCCCAGGAGCCATTCCTGGCAAAGAAGCACCTGCCCACGCCCTGCTGTACTCACGCCCTGCTGTGGCCTCACGAATGGAGATTGTTCCCAGCTCTTTGACTCTGACATTGTCTGTGGACTTGTTCGGCCAATGGTACCCGAGGACATGGAGTCTTGCTGTCTGCCCAGAAGCCTCGGATGTCCCACCCACCTGTTTGTGTCTGGATGGTCACTCTGAGAAAAACGAGGCCACAGCTCACACTCAGGGCTAAAGAGGACGGGAGTCAGCTGAAGCTGAGCTGCTCCAGCAACAAGAAACTCCCTGGACCCCCCGACCCAAGCCCCGCGTGCAAGACCTGAGCTCTGACCATCCACGAAACCACGAGAAATCCCTCATGCAATCATGAGAACAAGCCACTGAGTTTAGAGACGATAGCTGACTGTTACATCCCGGCCAGCCCTCAAGAGTATGTGTCAGGACCACATGAAGGGCACAGAAGCCGTTCAGAGGAGGGAAAGATCCATCTGGAAGGATCAAGAAGCTTCCTAGCGGAGGTGGCTGTGTATATTGACAGTGCTCGCTGTGTGTCCACCCCTCATTTGTCCTCAGCCTTGCAAGGCGAGAGCTACTCTGGCTGTGCCAAGCCTCTTCGTTCTCATGTGATGCCTGCCCTCGCCTTTTCCATGAGGGATCCTCTGCCAGTTCACAGCCTGTCCCTCCTGTCTTAGCCATCTCTCACCACCGGAAACAATCCCTACCACCCACCACCGGCAACTTCCAGGAGAGGTTATTTTGGCTCATGGTTTCAGAGGGGCACCATGGAGAAAAGGTGCTCCAACCATGGCTTCAGGAAGCAGAGAGAGAGAGAGAAAGCAGGAGCCAGGGACAAGAATCTACCCATCCCTGCCACAGCCCCAGTGACCACCTCAAACCAGCCCCACCTCCATGAACAGTCAGCCAGGAACTCTTCAGGGAAGCCCCATGATCCAGCCACCTTCCACACCCAACAGTGTTTTGGGGGACGTTTTGGATCTAAGCCATAACACTACCCCATTCATTGCCTGGCCCCTGGCTCAGACCACGCCTCCCATCACCTCTCTGGCACTGCACTGGTTCTTCATGGTCCCTAAATCCCTCCCTACTAGCCCGGCAGCCAATGAGTGATCACCTGTATTCTTTTTGTGGGAGGAGGGGGACAGTCTCAGCGCTGGAGAACTCAGACTCCCAAGGCTGTCCACCCCTGCTTCAGAGAAGCTGAAACCACAGCAAAGACACAATCGCTGGAGATGCCCCTGTAGAACACGAGAGAGCCAAGGATACCACCCGGGAGGGAAGAAGTGAGCCCTCAGCCCCTGGAAAGAGAAACAATTCGAGGTCCACCAGAAGTGTCCCAAGGCCGAGAGAGTCCATTTCCGGAGGGAAGGGTGCTTGGCTGATGCTGCAGGGTGCGAGGGGAAGAGAGAGCTCAGCAGGGCCACCTCTGGGGGTGGGGGACACACATGACCCGCAGGGACGCCGCTACCTCCGGCTGTGAAGGGCCTTTCTAAAGACCAAGAACAGCTCCTGAACACCCCACTCCAGCTGGTGAGGGGGCTTTGTCCAAGGCCACTGCCCTGCATACATCCCCTAATGGAACACAGAAGATGGGTTCCCCATTCCTTCCAGAAAGTCTCCTAACCCTGGGCCATGTCTGCCATTTTCTCCCAGATCACTATGTCTGATCTGCTCCTCACTTTTCAGTACAAAAGAGACCAATATTGGGCCAGGGATTTAGCTCAGCGGTGTAAGCGCCTGCCAGCCAAGCACAAGGTCATGAGTTCGATCCCTGGTACCAAACAACCAAAAGAGATCAATGCATATGAACAGGGTTGGAGACCACTCAGAAGGAAAAAAAAAAAAAAAAAAAAGAGGAGAGGGAGAGGGAGAGGGAGAGGGAAGGGGAGGCCAGGCCAGGCCAGGCACTTTGTTTCTGTAGCTCTGGAATCTGCTTTCTGAATACCCAGGCCCACCATGTCTTTCCTGAGAAAATTCCAGGAGAATAAGCCAAAATCCTTCTCAGACTCAGCCCACCCTGACTCTGTCCCAGACTTCTGAGCCCCTCTGGCAGCTGGGGTATCTGCAGAGCTGAAAGTAAGACAAGATTCCCATGTCCAGCCCAGGGCTGTGGCCACCAGACTCCTGTTCCCAGAAGATAGGTGTTCAAGTGTCCTCAACCAGAATCTGGGAAAATTACAAGGGACTCCAGTCACACTGGGTAAAACCGCCAGTCCGATTCGCTCATGGCTGTTGGTTTCTCTCTCCCCAACCTCGAGTCACCAACAGCACCCCAAGGCACCAGGCCAGCCCTCACCCTCCCTTCTACCACTTCCTCCCCTCCTAATTTTACATGCAAGTCCAGGAACAGACCCGGCAAAGACGGGCTGATCTCCAGGTCAAGGGACTGTGACCCCTCAGGAAGGCGCTCCCCTGAGAAAGAGGAGGCAGGAGGACCACCCACACCGCTCCCCACAGAAAGCTTTGCTCTGCCTATGGCTCCACAGTGCTGGGCAGGTGGAAGGTCAGGACCTGGTCCTGCGTTGGCCTCTGAGATCCACCCCAGCTGCCAAGCTGTGTCACTTAAAATGCTCCCAAGAAAACAAGAAAATCAGACAGTGCCACCAAGGCTACGCTCTTTCCAGCTCTGTCTGACCAGCAGCCCTCTGTGACCATGGGATGACCTCCCTGGCAGCTGGGTGGCCTGACTGGTCACAGTCAGTGGAAGAGGGTCAGTGCTGCACTGGTGGCCGGGCCCTGACTTGAAGGCAGGAAGCCTGATTCGCAGCATCTGCCAATGCCGGCAGTGTAAACTCCTACCAGGCTGCAGATGTGACGGCACATCTGGAAAAAAGGGACCATTGTGGGTTTTCACAAGCCAGTTCTACAAGCCCTGGCACACCACGGGTGTGAGAAAGCACCCTCCCTAAGCAGGTAAAATCCCCATGGAATTGGACCAGTCTGGGCCCCTCAGAGCTGGAGTTCATTTCACCCAGTTTCTTTAGCAGCTGAGTGGATCCGTGGGAGGAAGGGGGAGAGGACACTGGAGAGGTGGCCATGAAGGGGGTAGCAAGCCCTCTCACTTTCCCTGGGGCTCCCCACTAGCAGCCCTGCCCAGCTAGCACCTCACAACCCCAGTCGTGGCCCTGACAGCAGCCCCCTCCCAGGGCAGAGGTGGGCAGCAGCTGATCCCTGGCATGGGAGCCAATGCAGCAGCCCTGAGGCTGGCAGACAAGAGGACCTCAGGCATGAGGGGCAGCGAAAGTCCCAGGAGCCATTCCGCAGCCCGCGCTATGGCTGTGCAGCCAGCAGCCGCCTGCCTGTGTGAACGGAGAGGCAGCCCTGGCCGGGTCCCATCGCAGCCCAAGCACTTAGTGCCAGGGGGGCAGCTGGGCACACTCACTGCCCACTCTGGACAGGCCAGGTCCCTGGTCCTTCTCTGGAACCCACGGTGGGTGAACAAAGTCATTTTTCTTCCAAGCTTACAAGGCACACGCAGAAGCCAAAAAGGCAGCTTCCTAAGCTACTGCCAGGCCTGCCCCAAAGCATGCACAGGGGGACAGGGGGGTCTGACAGCCTTCTCCCTGCTTCCTGGCCCGCAGCCACAGCGGCCCCTGGGGGTGCTTCCTGCATCATCTACACAGAAAATCTGTTTCTCTTTGCTGCTAGCAGAGCTAATTGCTCTGTTAATTGGCAATGTGTGGTTAGGTTAAAGAGAGCAAGTTATAACCCGTGTCTCTAGTCTGACATTATCCATGAGAAAAAAAAGAAATACTTGTATGAGTGAGTGAGTGAATGAGAGTGTGTGTGTGTGTGTGTGTGTGTGTGTGTGTGTGTGTCAGTGTCTGTGAAAACAGACATAGACAGTAAAAATAGACTCAGAATTCTTACTGGGGACAACTTTATCTCTCTACCCCCAGTCAACATTTAGCAGTGTCTGCAGGCATTTTTGTTTTTGTTTTTGTTTTTGTTTTGTCTTTTTGAGACAGGGTCTCACTATGCAGGTTCAGGCTGGCCTTGAGCTCACTTTGTAGCTCAGGCTGGTCTTGAACTTGCAACGATCCTCCTGCCTCAGCCTCCCAAGTGCTGGGATTATAGGCATGAGCCACCATGCCAGGTTGCTGCAGGTGTTTTTGACTGTTGCATCTCAGGAGACATGGATATCATAGGTGGTGACAATGCCCAGGACAGCCCTCACTCCAATCTCTCCCCTGGCCCTGGGCTCAGCAGTGCCCCCAAAGTGGGGCCCTCAAACCACCACCAGCAGCAGCACCCAGAAACTTGTTAAAAGCACCGTTTTAGCTTCCCCCAAACCTACTGACTCAGCCACTCAGTGGGTGGGGCCCGGAAACGTGTCTCACTAGAACCATGGTGCTAAGAATAGATGTGTTTTCTCTTTGGAGGGGAGACAGTAACTTTTAAGTTTTTCTTTTTCTTTGTATTTTCTAAAATTTCTCTCTCTAACCAGGAATTAACCTTTGTGATCAGACAAAATATAATCAAAGGTCTTAAGGAGCAGAATGTTAACCCTGGCTCCGTGTAAGGAACTGGCTGTGTAGCCTTGAAGGAGAAAGGTGAACCGGACCTCTGCTTTCTCATCTGTGAAATGGGTGTCACAAGGGCCTTTATCCCACAAGCTGATTGGAGATGAAGTGAGATCCCAGGCAGAAGCACCCGGAACCACGCTGGGTTGGTGAGAGGTGGTCATCAGTGCCCGCAGGAGCAGGAGGAGGGCGGCTTCCAAGGAGGCAGGAGCAGAAGGCAGCCGGCACCAGCGCAGGATGGGAGGCCACCGTAGCAGCTCCAGAAACCTACAGAGATTGTGAGCGCTGCCTGTGGCTGCCACAAGGAACACGAGGACAAAGTGGCAGAAAAGGGGGCTCCCTCCCCAGCCTGAGCCAGGCTGGCCTGGCCCCTTTGGGGGCTGAGATTTGCATGCACCAGGCGCTCCAATACCACAGTGCCTGGGAGCTGGCTCTCAGGGTGCCCCACGCGCTCCACACGGTCACCAAATGAAGGTCAGGCGATTTTTGTCCTCCCTGGGTCCCAGAAGGAAGCCAAGCATGAGCTCTCTGTTTCTCAGGGGGCCCCCATGACTAAGCCAAAGGCAAACTTTCCCCAGAACTTCTGTCTCTTCTAGAAAAACCCAGATGTGTAAGGAGGGGAGATTGTGCCCAGACAGGGAGAAAAAAGGATCCCCAGAGCCAGAGAACAGCAGAGCCCCCAGATCCTCTGGAGAGTGGGGTCCCACAGCCCCTGTGCCACAGAACCCCAGTCGTGGTGTTCCAAGAGAGGCCACCCAGCTGGGGCGTCCTCAAGGCTGGACGCAGGGAGACCACAGGCAAAGTTCATCTCCACGGTGATCTTGGCGCCCAGAGAATGGTCTGGAATGGCCCCCAAAGCTGCAAGATGTGCCAGGTCCCTGCTCAGTCTTGGCTGGGGGGACACCGTGCTGAGGGCGAGGACACAGGTCCCTCTGGCCCAGTGTCAGGCTAAGGTAGATGCAAAGCCCTGTCCGAGTGAACAGCAGTTTAAGCTTGGGAACCAGAAATGGTACCTGTTAGTAGCCGGACCATGTCCTTGGAGGATTACTGTCCCCTTGTAGAGACAACAAAGTGAACTCACAGAGGCAGGCACCTTGCCCAAGGACTCCTTGCCCGAGTGGCATTTCATTCTCCACACCCCGCACACCCCACTTCCATCAGGGGCTCCCCGACACCCAGAAAGAGTGGCCTGCAGAGATGGGACACAGCTGATGGCTCCTGGTGCCGGAAGACATTTGCCATTTGGCTGTAATGGAACCGAGGAGTGGCGAGGCTGGGGAAGTAACAGAACCAACTGGAAAGCCAGCGTCGCCGGGCCAAGGGGAGAGTGCTGGGCAGGCCTCTGCCCTAATGCGAGCCATGCCACACACAGACTTGGGTGTCCTTGGGCCACACGGGACCCCTTGACTTCTAACCAGGGTACAGACCACACAACCACAGTGGGTGGCGAGTCTGCATTCCACGCTGGCACCATCCAGGTCACTTAGTCTCAGGTGTGGCCAACACCCCTTCTGATAAGGGCACTTTGGGTGATCCTTCCAGACCTCTGTTCCCACACCTGTGACCCGGAGGGGAGGTGACCCCTGTGAGGGGCTCCTGAGGGTTTGCGAGGCTCTGTGCTGGGAGCTCACAGCTGACCACAACTCATGTCTGGCACACACAGCAAATGTCTGTGACACGGTCGCTCTTAAGTGCTGCAGTCAGATCTTGCACCACAAAATCACCAGGCACCTTCTGAATCACTCTGAACGCTGGACACAGGGTCACCGTTTTGTTTCTAGGGAATCAGGTCTCGGCCTGCTGTCCGTCCTTCCATCCCAGGACCGGGAAGGATCCTCAATCTTGATCTTCTCATACATGAAGACCCAGGACAGAGTTCTGAGCAAAGCAGTGTCTTCATCAGTTTTCTACAGCTATAACAGAATATCCCCAGGCTGGGTAAACCATAAGCAACAGAAGTTTATTTAGCTCACAGTTCTGGAGGCTGAGAAGCCCAGGACCAAGGAGCTGTACCTAGTGGGGGCCAAACATGAGTCTTGGTGAGTCATAACATGGAGGAAGGTCGAGAAAGCAGAGACAAGAAAGATGGAGGCAGGGAGGGAGAGGAAGGAAGAGAGGCAGAGAGGCAGGGAGGGAGCGAGGGAGGGAGGAAAGGAGGGAGAGGAAGGAGAGGAAATCGGACGGAACTCATTGACTATCAGGCCCAGTCCCACAGGACTCCCCAACTCCTGCCTGCCCAGTCTGTTCACAAGGGCCCCCCTGACCCAGCCACCAAGTGAGGACCTGCACCTCTAACACTGTTACAAAGGCAATTAAATTTCAATGCAAGTTTTAGGGAGGATTTCAAGTCATAGCAGATGCTGTATCCTGTCCCTTGGGGCTCCCGGGAAGACAACTTTGGGTGCAGCCCTCGCCCCAGAACCAGCTGCTCCTGGGCCTGAGGAGATTTGGGGTGGGGCTGTGCCTGAGAGAAGGGTGAGCGCTGGCTCGCTTGCAGGGCACACAGGAGGAAGCCGGCCCAGGGGAGGAGCAGCCACCCTGTCACTCTTCAAGCTCAGGGTCACTCCACGGGGACCCATTCTGGTGCCTGCCCAAACATCTGGCTGGCTGAGAAGGTGATAACATCTGGCTTTTAACAGGAAAAGAGAGGATGAACCTCAGAGGCCTGATGAGTACCCTGGTTTCCTCGGCAACTGAGCTCCCTGTTCAGCTTCCTCAGGCGTCTCCTCACCTGTCTCCATCTTTCTCTCTCTTGCCTTGATCTGAGCCCTGCGTCCAAGCGAGGCTAGGCCACCCCTTTACAGGGGGAGGAGCACAGTGAAAAAGAAAGGGTCCCACCACTTCCCGCCTGTCATCTAGAGACCGTAGCTCAAGGGAACCAGAGAGCCCCAGGGGATGAGGGAAGGAACGGCCAATAAATGTGAGGGGAAAGACAGAATCCAAAAGCCGTTTTATAGCCTCCAATAAAATCACTGGCTCAGACAATGGTTGGAACATCGAAAGGAAAGGTTGATGAGTGTCCTAGTTAATGACAACCCCCCAGCAATATGGTGACTAAGCAACAAAAGCTATTTTGCCACTCAAATTCAGAAGTTTCTCAGCTTCTCAGATCTCAGCTGGGGCCTCTCATACAGGTGAAGCCAGATGACAGCAAAGACTGGAGTCATCCACATGGATATCCAAGATGGCCTCACCAAGCTCAGGTCCCAGGGGCAGAAATGGGGCTGACTGGTGATTCTCTCCCCTCTCTCTCTCTGTCTGTCTGTCTGTCTGTCTGTCTGTCTCTCTCTCTCTCTCTCTCTCTCTCTCTCTCGCCATGTATATGATATATCTATATCTATATATGCTTGGGCTTCCTCACAACATGGCCGTCTCAGGATAGCTGCGTCCCTTACATAGCAGCTGGCTTTCCTCAGAGTGAAGTTCTCACCAAGAAGCCACAGACCTTTTTTTTTTTTCAGACGAGATCTCACTATGTAGTCCAGGTTGGCCTTGAACTTTTAGTGATCCTTCCACCTCAGCCTCCTGAGTGCTGGGATTGCAGACATGCACCATCACACCTGGCCAACACAGGCTTGTTGTGAGCTGGCTTGGAGATCACACATTCCAGTGGGCCAAAGCCAGTCAGACAGCCACCAGCTTCTGGAAAGGGTTCACATAGGTAAGAGAGTGCATGCAGGGAAGCCTGACCCATTGGACAGCCATCTTTGGCAACTAGCTACCAAGCTAGATCCATTTTGGCAATGCTAAAAGAGGGACAAAGGGCTGGGGATTTAGCTCAGCAGCGTAAGTGCCTGCCTTGCAAGCACATGGTCATACATTTGATCCCCGGTACCAAGAAAAAAAGAGAAAGAGAGAGAGAGAACCCATATGTGTCTCCTATATGGTGCAATAGGACACAGGTGCCCTACCTGGGACTGAGCCAATGAAAAGCTAAGCCCAGGGTCAACTGGACATCCATCGTGTGTTAGTCAGCTTTCCTTTATGGTAACAAATACCAGAGGTAATGAGTTTTGAAAAAGAAGAGGCTTATTTTGGCTCATTGTTTTTTTTGTTTGTTTATTTGTTTTGTTTTGTTTTAAGCCAGAGTCTCACTATGTATCTCAGAATGGCCTTGAATTCACTATGTAGCCCAGGCTGGCTTCCACTCACAGCAACCCTCCTGCCTCAGCCTCCCAAGTGCTGGGATTACAGGTGTGTGCCAACACGCCCTGCTTTGGCTCATAGTTTTCAAGGCTTTGATCAACAGTTGATTGGCCTCAGGGAGAGCAAGGCATCATGGGAGAAGCTCAAGGCAGAACAAAGCTGCTCACTTTCAGTCCAAGAAGCAAAAGAAAGAGAGGAGAAAGAGCTGGGGTCCTTCAAGGGCACTGACCGATGCCTAAAGGCCTCTCACAGGCTCCGCCCCTTAGAGGTTCCCCTTCCTCCCACTCTGAGGACCAAGCCCTTGACATGTGGAGACATTTAAGATCCGAAGTACAGCACAGCACTAGCATCCAGGTGTGAGAAGTGCAGGGAAGAGAGGCTCGCTGGGCCCTGGAGACGCGAGCAGGACTGTGTGATAAACCTCAGGGGAAGGGCCAGGTCCCTCCCATATCAACAGCATGAAATTTAAAAAAAAGGAAGAGAAACAGGCCAAGATCAGAAAGGCCTTTGGAGGGCCGGCAGCCAAATCCCACCCCTGGGCCTTCTCTGGATCTGGATTCCAGCAAACAATCGAGTATAAAAAGCCACTTGGAGACCAACAGGGAAATCTAATGACGGCCTTAGGATACCAGATGTTCCCGGGTGGTTAATATTTATTTTATTAGATGTGATGGTGGCTTTGTGGTTACATAAGAAAATGTCCTCATTTTTTTTTTTTTTAACGAGAGAGAGAAGTTATAGAGAGGTGAAGTCACATTATGGTTGAGACATATTTTAAATACTTCAGCATGAGGGGAGAGAGGGACAGAGAGAGACACACAGAGAGAGGACAGGGCTGGACAGTGACAGAATCTGCTAATTATCACCTCCTGGTGCAGTGGGGCCACTGGGCTCCGTGCTCCCGTTCTTCCCTGTGTGTGTTTGAAATAATTCATAACAAAAAGGGAAATTTTACAGGGGGGGCCACCGAGAAAGGGCCTTTTATTCCCCACTGCTCCCACAGTGTGGCCTCATGCCAGTGTCATTTGTCACCGTTCTGTCCGCTCTGTGGGGTGACATCGGCTTCAGGAGGACCACATGCTTCGTCAGGGCAGACTTGAAGCAGACAGAAGGCGGGTGGGATGCGTGGCTGCGTGTGCACCCCCAAGGCGGGGAGATGGGGGTAACGCCGTGGCCAGCGCCCCTTCAGCATGGACATTTTTCTTCCTTTGTTAAAAAAAAAAAAAAAAAGGCAGGATCAAGAGTCCCCACTCCTGGCTCCCCATCCACAGATGTCCCACTGTGGGCTTGGAACCTGCATGTATTTGACATTTCTGAGGATTCCAAGGCCATGGTCCAAAATCAGTCAGCCTGAGAGCTCCAACCATGGGGGGACTCAAGGCACAGCACACAAAGGCAGTCTGCCCGCCCTCTCGGTAAACGCCCCTGGCGTGAGGCAAGAGAAGAATCACTCAGCAGCTCCCAGGAGCCTACGGCCCCGGAGGCTGAAAATCAAACCTCCCCACCACCCCACCCCACCCCGTTAGCAAGTGAGAGCCAGAGATCTAGACATCTCTTGAGAGGTTGACCATATGCAATGTAGTAAATAGGGGGGATTTCCTTCTACCATCTCTTTGAAGGCTAATATTGTTATCACTGTTTTGCTTTGTTCTGATTAATGATACTACTCTATTCAATGTTCTGTTTTAATATGTTCTAGAATGTTCTGTATTTCCTTTGATTTGGCTATACCTGATTGAAAGAACAACTGCTGTGAAGATAAGGGGATATACTATGGTACCTATTACTGTTATGCCAATAACCTGTTGAGGTTTTCTGTACCAATTTCACTACACTGTCTCAGTTGGCTTTGTTCCGTCTTGTTCTGTTGTATTTTGCTACCTTCAAAGTAATTAAAAATTAAAATAAATAAAAAATAAAAAGTAAATAACAACAAAACAGATCAGTAAGGTACTGAGCAAGCTGAAACACGATATAACTAAACAGATAATGGACTTGAAAAGCAAAAGGAGAGGAAAAGAAAGTGCTCTAAAGGATATAACTACATGTATGTTTAAGTGTGTAGGATTGATAGCCATGTTGCAAAGTTTTTGTTGGATCGTTGAACAGAACTGTTTGCAGCCTACTGTTTGAATGTCCACCTTGTATGCTTTAATTTTGTAACTTGAACAACTATATGTAGAAGACAATATGTAATTTATCAGCTAGTGATTTCTTACTGTTTATTTTTCCTTTTTCTTTGAAATTCTGTATTGTTTCTTCCTTTTTTTTTCTGTTTTGCTTTTTTTCTCTTTAAATAAAATAAAATTAGAAAAAAAAATCAGTCAGCCTTTGGGGAGCCCAGGGCCTGGATATATGGAGTCTTCGGCCTCTGTGGATCCCACATGGGCCAATCGGAATTCCTGGGAGGGACGGAGCTACGAGAACAAACTCCTAAGCAATCCTGGGACCCCAGAGCTGAGCTGTCCTGATAAGGTTCCTGTTTCTTTAAGTCTCATCTACCAACTGAAGCAGGGACCGGACCTGAGCCAAGGCCTCTACCTCTGAGATTCTGCTAACTCAGAGGAGGGGTGGACGGGAAGACACCGAGCACCCGTTCGCCCAGCCTTGCCCAGCGAGTCTCCAGCGCCCTCCTTCAGGGGGCCGCTTGCCCTGCTGAGCAGGCAGCAATACCTCACAACTGTGAGCTTCGATTCCCCACAAGCAGACCCAAACCTCATATCTGCACCCTCTGCAAGGAGAATCCAGGCCAGGCCAGGCCAGCACCTCCTCTGTAAGATGTTATCTGCACCCCAAGTCTCACCTGAGCACAGGAGGGACAGAGCTTTACGAAGAGGGCAGGCGGGCTCAAGGTGTGACAAGCTCTTGACTGTGTTCCCCCCAGGGCAAGGCCACATGCTTTCCCTAGAATGCCGTAGGTCCCCAAAGCAATTTTCAGAACCAGCACACATTCAAAGAATGCAACCCAGGGGCTGGGGATTTATCTCAGTGGCGTAAGCACCTGCCTGGCAAACTCGAGGTCACGAGTTCGATCCTTGGTACCAAAAAACAAAACAAAACAAAGAATGCAACCCAAACAAATCTGCCCAATTAACTCCTTCCCACCATAACAATGGGTAGAGTCTACAGTACAGCTGCCTACTTGCTGCTCCTGGCTACACACGTCCAGGTATACACAGAGTTTATGGAAAGACTTGAAACCACCCAGGAAATGACTTAATAAGCCTCAACTGCTGACAGCCCAGGTGCCCTGGCCCACCCTCACTCAGCAGCCACTTCCAGGGAAAGTGCCAAGACCAGGAACCCAACAGGACGCCCACCTCACCAGTCCTGTTCAGCATGGTCCTGGGGCTCCAGCAGGGGTATTAGGCAAGAAAATGAAATAAAAGTTATGTGTACTGGAGAGAAAGAAGTAGGAGGATCTCTATTTGCAGGTGACACGATCTTGTGTATAAAAACTCCAAAGGAATTCACGAAAAAGAGAAAAAAACTATTAAAGGGATGGGTAAGTGGATCAGAGGTAGGGGACCTTCTCAGCAAATATGAGGCCCTGGGTTTGATTCCCACCACCAAAAATAAAACAAAACAAAACTATGACTAATAAATGAATTCAGTATGGCTGCCCGATCAATATATAAATCTCAGGCAGTGTGGAGATTCAGCTCAGTGATAGATCACTTACCTAGCACATATGAGGTCCCGAGTTCAATCTCTAATACTTAAAAAAATTGTTTAAATTATGTTTCTAGGAAAAAATGGAAACAAAGCTTTTGTGAATAAGGAATGAAAAAGGAGTTGAAGGAAGGGTAGAGGAATGGGAAAAAAACAAGCTATATCATGTACAGGTGGAAATTCTCTATGATGAATGTAATTATTAAATGCACCTAAAATGTGCCAATAAACTTAATTAATAAAGAATAGATGAATTATGTTTCTATAAACTTGCCATAAATAACTCAGAACTGAAACTTTAAAATTTAAAAAACAATTTCACTTTCAATATAATCAAAAAGAATAAAGTACTCTGGAATAAATTTAGCAGAGAGAAAAAACTGGAGAAGCCATGCTGGGTCTGTGCGGAGCACTTCAAGAGGCCAGTTCATCCTGCCTAAGCCATGCAAGGCTTGTGTTATGGTTGATGCAGTGTCAACTGGGGCAGTTTAGAAGTTTAACTGAGAGACTCAACAGGGACCCAGGGTTCTTCCTTTGTAAATCTCCTCCTCCTGTGCACAGGAGGGAGGGGAGATTTTGTGAGTGCTACACCGGCCCTGGGGTGGGGGTGGCCTGTGTATAATGTAAGCCAGAAGAGGCTTGTTTTTTGGGGGGGTTTTGTTTTGTTTTCCTTTTGCTCTGGCTGCTGCCTTGAAGTGTTGCCCCAGTGCCATGTGCCACTCTGCTTTGGAACCAGCTGATTATGGACTGAATCCTCCACAAACAGTGAGCTAAATAAACCTTTCCTTCCCTAATTTTGGACATCACATAATTTTGTCTCAACAATGAGAGAAAAGTAATCAAGACAGGCTGGGAAGAGAGAAGCCAGATGGCCCTCCCTGTGAGCCAACCCACACCTAGCTGAGAAACAAGAATCTCCCCCACTCCCCTGTAAGCAACCTGCTGGTTCCGTGGACAGGCTGAGTTGATAGCAACTGAGGTACAAAAACAACTAAATGCTTGTATGGTTTGCTTGACTTTGCAGGCCTGAGGCCGGTAGTCTAAGCATCTACTAGGCAGAGGACAGTGTGCAATCTAGCAAATATGGGGGGTTTCCTTCTGTCCTGTTTTTGAAATCCAACATTGTTCTCACTGCTTCGTTTTTGCTCCAATTTATTCTTTTGTTTTATTCAATGTTCTGTTTTGATTGGTTTCATTCTGTTTTGTTTTATCTGATTTGGTTGATGGAATGGACAGCTATTGTGATATACTATGGTAGCCACTCTTGATTTCCTACTATCCTGCCTCAAAGTTCTGTGCCACTTTCACTGCTTTGTTTGGATTGGTTTACCCTGTTTTATTTTGTTGGGTTTTATTCCTTTTAAAATTTAAAAAAAAAATGTAGTTTTTACATTCTAAAAACTACAAAATGTTGTTGAAAGACATTAAAAACATAAACTAATGGAAACCCCTGGTACCAAAATAATTAATTAATGGAAAGACATCCACGTTCACTCACGGCTTGGAAGATTCAATGTTGTTAACATAGAAATAGTCTCCAAATTGATCTGCAGAGTCAGTGCAACCTCTATCAAAATCCCAGCTGGCACCTTTGCAAAAATTGTCAATTCAATCGTCAAATTCATGAAGAAACTCGATTGACCCAGAATGGCCAAAAGAGTATTGAAGAAAGACTAACAATAGAATGGAATTGAGATTCAGAAACAAATTTTCTTTTTTTTTTTTTTCAGAAACAAATTCTTACATTTACGTTCAATTGAGTTTAACAAGAGTGACAATATAGGCCATTGGAAAGAACTGTCTTAAATAAATGCTACTGGACAGGTAGATTTCCATACGCAAAATAATTAAGGTGGAGCCAGGTATGGTGGCCCCAGCACTAGGAAGGGCTGAAGCAGGAGGATTGCAAGTTTCAGCCCAGTGTAGGCCACTTAGCAACTTAGCAGGACTCTGTCTCAAAACAAAAAAAAAATTTTTAAAGGGTTGGGGACATGCCTCCATGCAGAGGCCCTGGGTTCAAGGCCTAGTGTTGCAAAAGAAAAAAAGAAAAAGGAAAGAAGAAAGAAAGAATAAAAGCAAAGGCAGAAATCTTCATGACCCTGAATTAGGCAAACAGTTTTTTAGATATAACAATGAAGCCCAAGCAACAAAAGAGTAATTAATCAATCAATTAATTAATAAGACATCTTCCAAATTAAAAACATTTGTGTTTCAAAGGGCACCAAGCAAGTAAAAAGGTGACTCATATAATAGAAAAACTCTCTATAGGTCATTTACATCTATGAAAGGCTGATACCCAGGATATATAAAGAACTCTTCCAACTTAATAAAAAAGGCAAGTAATCTAATCAGAAAATGTATGCCTGGTGTGGTGGTTCACACCTGTAACCCCAGCTCTCAGGAGGCTGAGGCAGAAGGACTGCTGTGAGTTTGAGGCCAACCTGGGCTACATAGTGAGTTCAAGGTCAGCCTGGATTACATAGTGAGACCCTGTCTCAAAAAAATAAATAAAAAGGCTAATTTGTTGGGGGATGGGAGTATAACTCAGGGACACAGTGCCTTCCTGGCAAGTACAAGGTCCTGAGTGCAATTCCTGGCACAAAAAAAAAAAAGAAAGAAAGAAAGAAAATGCACCAAAAGGCCTGAGTATATATTTTTCTAAAAAAGATATACAAATGGCCAATAAATACATGGAAAGAGGTCAACATCTTAGCCACTGGGGAAATGCAAATTTAAATCACAATGAGACAGTGCTTCACACCCAGTAGGGTGACTATAAATGTAAATGCCAGGCGGTAACAGTGCTGTCAAAGCTGTGGGGAAACAAACCCTCTTGCGCTGCTGTGAAAACGTAAGATGACCAAGATGACTGGCCACACATCCGAGACCCAAGGGCCAGCTCAGCGCTGCAGCGTGCAGACCGGCTCTGCCAAGAACGTGAAGGTCTTTCCCCTTTGGCTTCCAGAGGAAAGCTCTGCGCTCGGGCAGTACTGGCCTCAGGGACCCTGCCCGAGACTGAGCCTGCTCGGCCATGCCACCTCCTTGCTCAGCCCGTCCCTTTCTGTCACATGGGAAGTGCCTCTTCTGAATGCTGGTGCAAACCTCTTCTGAATCCAGGTGTCGATAACCAGTAACAGGTGGCAACTACTGAGAACGGCTCATCTGAGCCCAGCACGCACACATTTCCTCACGTAACCCTCAGCCAGTGACGGTGAACAATTTGAGAGCCCTCGATGACACAGACAGCCCCCTGTAGGTTCGCCACCACTGTCCTAGAGTGACCCTGGAAGGTTGGTGCTTTGTTGTTATTTGTTTTGGGTTTTTTACCACGTGAGAAATCAAACCCAGGGCCTCACACTTGCCAGGCAAGTACTCCACCACTGAGCTAAATCCCCAGCCCTGCGGCCTGTGTTTTTTTTTTTTTTATAGCTCTGCAGACTATTTCTGGAAGTCCTGGGGCCGTATATTCTGCAAAATTTAGAAAGATGACATGATGCATGTAGAGTATTATGGAAAGCTCTCGGTGGGCCTGGGGCCACGCCCTGCAATCAAACATATTAATGTTTCTACCAGGAGAGGCCTGAGCATTCTCAGTCAGAGACACAAAGACTAATAATAGCTCAGCATCAGTCCCCTTCATGATTTGAAGAGCTGGATCTCCAGCCAGGGATGTCTGCTCAAGGCCTCTGTCTCGGCTGTCTCCCCGCCACCCCGCAATGCACTCTTTGACAACAGTGATTCCCACTTCACCCTCCCACACCACACCTCGCTGCTAAGCTCTGCGCTCTGCGGTGCTAAGTACCCAGGGAGTGACTACAAATGCCTTTATTACAACCTCAGAAAATGCAGAGTTTGCCTCAGAGAATCATTCAGTGGATTAATAAAACCCTAAGAAAAAACGCATGAATAAATAAATAATAAAACTCTAAGAAGTGTCAAGGCATTATGCCTCAACTGTGTCTGCAGAATACCAAGGTAGAGAAGGCTTATCTCAAAGAGATTTTGGCTTTTTGGTTGTTATTGTTTTGTTTTGGGGTGTTGATTTTACTTTGTTTTGGTTCTGGTTTGAGGACATTTGTATAATGGACCAAATCTCAATGAGATTCATAGGAAACCCAAAACTTTCTGACAAGAATCACATTAGCAAGAGCACTGTTTGCCAGGCATGGTGGCACATGCCCCTAATCCCAGCACTCAGGAGGCTGAGGCAGGAGGACTGATGCGAGTTTGAGGCTAGTCTGGGCTACATAGTGAGTTCATGGCCAACCTGAACTATACAGTGAGACTTTTTCTCAAAAAACAAACAAACAAATAAGTACTGTTAATTTGGACTAAATAGGGCAGAGAAGTAAGTTCTAGACTCCCAAACTTCTACAGAAACCAACTTCTAACATAAAGTGACTCAGATGGCAAAACCAGTGGCTCACAGAATGGAACCAAGAGCCATGGGAATTATTTCTAGCCCTTAAATCTGAACAGAATCAGCTGCAAACACGTGTCCTGCTAGATTTTATCCTCAAAGAGCTGTGCTTGGGAACCACACCTAAGCAGCCTTGTACCTGATTTAGGTGCCATTATGGACTTAGCACTATGAAATTTTGTGACCTCAAGAGGAAGTTAAGTCTGTTCACATGAGGACAGACCTGACTGGTCCAGGCTCCTGCAGCAAACCAGCCTGGGAGTTACTTCTCAGCCTCCTCTCTTGGCTTTTCTCCTCAAAATGCTGCCTGGCTCCCCGCTGCTCCTCAGAACGTGACTCCCCAACGGCCACATATTGGATCCTGTTCAGCCCCAGGCACAGCGACCCCCACCTCCCCCCCATCTGGTGTCACGCAATTGCTCCACGGTCTCCTGAAACCAGGGAAACTTCCCTCTCTGACAGCCTCACAGCCTGGAACCCAGAAACCTCCTGCAGAAAGGTGGAGAAAGACACCACTGGGGACCAGAGACAGCCCAGCTCCATGCTCCAAAGCCTGGAAACTCAACCTCCTCAGAGCCTCATTCAGCTTCTTCCCCACCCCCGCTGATGGCTATGTGTGATGGGTGACAGTGATGGTGATGGGTGAGGAGCTTATGAGTCTACCACTGATTCAAAGGTGTTAATCAGAGATGAATAGAAATGCTAAAGGAGCTGGCAGGGCAGAGGAAAGAAAGGAAAGGGGGTGATGCCAGAGGGTGCCCAGTGTGAGCCACCTCCTGGCCATCCTGAAGAAGGAAACTGAGGCTCACACAGGTGATTCATTAGCCAAACTCACACACGTCCAATAAGGCTGGATCAGGCCTCCAGTGCATGCCGTGGGAAAGGCAACTCCTGGCACTGATTTGGCGTTGGTGGTGTTTGTGGGTAAAGCAGAAAGAACCGTCAAGGAAAAGACCAGGAGACAGGAGTGTGGAGAGGGTACCAAAGAGCATGGGGAGTGGGGTTCCCAAGAGCCCAGGGGACCAGGAACCTCCTTCCAGCCCCAGAGAGGAGCTTTCTGAAGACACGCTGCCCCTGCTGTTCTCCCCAGGACCCTGCCCAGCCTGGATCCACAGCCTGCATTCTGATACCCATGCAGGCCAAGACCAGCTGGGGCAACAGCAGACTGGAGCGCTCCCGCCTTCCTGCCTCCTGACCTTGACCTGAACTTGCTCATCATGGCCCAAGCAAAAGGACTGGACACCTTCAGGGCCCTCAGGGTCCCAGGGAGATGGGCAGTACCCCCAGGTAGAAGAGAAGAGGTGTGTTCTCCAAACATTCTGTTCCCACTGCCATCTGACTGGGGAGCCCCAAGCTGCGTCCTCACCCAAACTCTGCATGAGGCCACAGACCTGAGGAGGGGCTGGGCCACCCATGTGCTCTCTCTTGAGACCCTAGGTCAGACCTTGACCCCTGGGTAGTCTGGAAGTCTCAATGAACTCCTTCCCAGGGGTGACTTAAATTACTTTGAAAAATAACTTATTGTGGTAAAATACATATAAAGTAAAATTGACCGTCCTCCTTTCCCTTTTTATTCAAGTCAGGCTATCAGCCTATTGGTTGGTGCCTCTCACAACTAGGGTTCCTCTCCAATCCACTCAGCCACACACAGAACCACGCTGATCCAATCAGTAGACTGATCAGTTATCACGCTCATGATCCAGTCACTGCCAAGGCCCATCTCGGAGCAAAAGAGGCTTTGGGGGATATTATAGATATAACTCCCAAAATACGTCTTTATCAGACATATGATCCCCAAATGTATGCTTCCACCCTGTGTGTTGCCTTTTTGCTTTGTTGATGATATCCTTTGGTATACCATAGGTTTTTTGCTTTTTTTTTTTTTTAATACAGTTCTTAATGTGTTTGGTTGAACTCAAGGCTTCATGCACGCTAAACGTATGTTCTATTACTGAGCTATACACCCTACCTTTGTTTTTTTTTTCTTTTATTTCTGATGCTTTTGGTGTCATCCAAGAAGTCATAGCCAAATCCAATGTCATGAAGATTTTCCCTACATTTTCTTCTAAGACTTTCTTTCCACTTAGCTACATCCCCAGCCCCAGTCCTGTTTTTCTTTTTTATTTTGAGAAAGAATCTTGCTAAGTCCCTAAATTGCCCCAGATGAGCTCAAAATTGTGATTCTCCTGCCTCAGCCTCCCAGAGAGCTGCGATTACAGGCCTACACCACCATGCCTAGCCCTTTGATCATTTCTTAGTTACCTTTTATAAAGAATCTAAAGCAAGGATTCAATTTCATTCATTTGCATGTGTATTTCCAGTTTCCTGGCAGCAATTGTTAAATAACTTTTTGTCATTTACTTCAATAGAGATGAACACAAGAGTGTGTGTAGTTCTTCAGAACTATACACCAAAACAAATACACAAATTAAACACAAACAGTAACCAGTGACCAGTAAAATTCAAGCATCACTAAATTAACTTAAGGTTGATGTTATTTTGCTGAAACTAAGTGAACCACAGCTCAGCAGCAGCACAGCAGGGTCTGTCGGTTATCCGGACACACTTGGGTTTCCATGGGAACCACGCCCGGAAGCCCAGCCTCTGTGCTGTGCTGACTACCTGACATGCCCAATATTCCAGTGTCATCCAAACACAAATGCATGTGACCACACAGTCCCTTGGCAATGTGCACTGCATGTGGTCACCAGGTGGGCCAGAATGGAGCATTTAAATTATTAGTGACGTGAAACTTCCAGGTATAAGAACTATGCACACCTGTCATCCCAGCACTCTATAAAGGCAGAAGCAGGAGGATCACAAATTCAAGCCCCACTTGGGCAACTTAGTGACTTAGCAAGACCCTGTCTCAAAATAAAAAACTGTAAAAGAGCTGACGAAACAGCTCAGCGGGAAGGCCTGGGTTCAGCGCCCAGTCTGGCAAAAGAAAAAAAGGAAGAAGAATTTCTGTAAAGATCTTGCAGACCACGCAAAGCTGTCTGAAGACCAAGAGGGCCCCGGTGGGAAAGCCTGGGTGAAACAGCTGCACCGAGTCCTTCCAGAGTAGGGGGATCAGTCCTCCAGAGCCAGCAGTGACGCTCCGGAGGCACGGCTGCCTCGCATGTTACACAGCTTCAGATGAAACGTGTCTTTCCTAAATGTACATCCTGGGGTCACCTGGAGAGCAGGGCCAGCTCCCAGCCACTCCCTCCCTCATGCACATCAACCCACCTCACCTGCTCCCACTTCCCTCCTTCTCAGCCCAGAAGTCCTCACCAAGGGCTTCCGCAGGCCTCCTAGCCACACCGTGTTAGCCTCTCTCAGGGTCCAGGCCATCTCTCCAAGAGGCTTCTCCTCTCTGCTTGATCATTGCCACCAGCTTCTCATTTTCCTCTCCTTTGATCTCGGTCTCCTTCCGATGCCACCTACCTCTCCCCCCACCTCCCCAGCAAGACCTTGAAGCCCCTGGACATGGGCCTCCGGGCTCCCTCTACCCTGATTCCTCTGCCTCCTCCTGGGGTGTGTCAGTCCCATGCCTGACGTCTGCAGTGTGGGACTCAGGTGTCACCCTCTCTTTCTTGGAATCCTCCAGGGGCCTCCAGGAGCAGGTGCTCACTGACGTCCCTCCTCCGCAGTGGTCTCTTCCCTGTCTTCGGGGTCCCACCCCATGCCTTCCACCTTGTGGTTTTCCATACGTCTACATTTTAAGATCCCCTAATCCTCCCGTTTTCTGTGTCCTGACCACAAATCACAGAGTGCTTTTTCTGCTCAAGGATCTGACCAGTCACAGGTTTTTTTCATAAGGTGTGAGGGGCCAGGAACATTCTGGGACACTGATAAAGGTGTCCAGGATGTTGCTTACACACACAGAAGGAAACAGGCCCTGGTCTTGAGCCAAATCTCTTAAACCCTTTCACATACCTCATCCCTCACCCCACCCTGCAATAGACCTGGCAGGACACCCCTTTCTCTCTCCCTGTACCCGAGGATGCTGCAGAGCTCCATAGGCAAGTTCCATAAACAGTGCTCAGCGCTCGGGACCGATTACGCTGGCCCGTGGGGTTCTCTCTTTGGAATCCCGCCTGGGGACAGTGTAAGGTGACTCCATCCACAGGTTCAGCGGCACAAACTGTGGGCGCTGACCGCACCCACATTAGTCCCTCCAACAGGAGCCACCCGCTTGACCCCTGATTCACAGCCAACTGCCATTCGGACTCACCGCTCAGGGACGTCAATCTGAATGTGCTCTCGGGTTTCTCTGCGAGTTGCGCGCAGAGTCCCCCCGCCCCCACCAGGCCCCTGCCGTGCACCGCAGGTGCGTGCGTTCCCAGAGGACCCAGGAGGAGACCCGCACATGCACATTCACAGGGCCCTGGCCACGGGAGTCTCCGCGCACAAACAACACAAGCGGCCCTGGCAGCGCAGCGTGGGGGACAGGGGTGCAGCGGCCTGTTCGGAGGTCCTGCCGCATGCTCCCACGCCAGTGCACCCGGAGGACATCAGACCGGGAGAAAGAAGCCGCTCACACAAGGCAACCATTGCATAACCCCGTGGCTCGGACAGGAGTGGGTGGGCAGCGTCCTGGCCGGCAGAGGGGAGAGGAGACGCCCCGATACGCGCCCGGCTGTGTAAGTGGGTGGCCACGAGACAGTGGTGAGGCCGGAACCCCACTGTAACCGTAGCAAATACCACTGAATAGTGCATTTCCAGGGGGTTAAAGTTGCATCGTGGAATTTTACCTCAGGAAATAAACCCAACAAATTCAGATTTGGCGCCTCTGAGCGCCTCCCCGCGGTCCGATGCCTCCCTGCACTCTGTCCGCCAGTCAGTCAGCGCCGCCTGCCACACCCCAGGCTGCCCGCTGCTCCCAGCAGCATTGCCCACCCCTAGAGGACTTCCAGGGCCTCCCGACCTGTGCTCGTCACAGCAGCCTCAGTCCTGTTAACGCCCAGGTCAGGCTCTGCTCTGACCCCTCCCAGGCCGCAGCTTCCAGTCACTACCAAGTCCTTCCGCCCCCGCTCGACCTGGTCTTTCTCTCCCTGGGTTCACCCTGCCTGACCCTTGCTGCCCCTCACGCGTGCCTGGCCCATCCCACTCCCAACTGGTGCACGCGGTGGCTCCCATCTATTTCCAGAATGTTCTTCCCTGACATGGTGCCTCACAGCTGTGGGTCTCCTTGACCTCCCTTCTCAGTATGCACCCCGGGCCCCTCAATAGGCTTCCCCAGAAAGCTTGTTACCATCCTTAGGGTTGCCTGGCATTCAGCATGTGCCACCCCTTGGCCTTGTGTGTGGCCTGTGCCCTCCTCAAAACACAAGGCCCAGGCGCTTTCCTGTCTTGTTCCCCGCAATGTTCTCAAGGTGTGGGGTGGCACCAGGTACAGAGAACACACCCGGGAAAGAGCGGAGAGTGAATGAGCGGTTTAAAGTCACCGAAGCCAGTGGTGCTGAGCCTTTTAGAGCTTTCAATGACACAAACAGCCCGCTGCAGCACGTGCCACGGGCTCGCCATCACCCATCTAAACCCATGTATGTGATCTAAACCCATGTATGTGAATGTTTGCAGAGGGTGAGAGAGAGAGAGAGAGAGAGAGATCTACCTGTCAAGCGGTTACCCTTGGAGGCAGGAATCCAAAAATGTAAAGTCAACTGAAAGGTCCCCAGCAAGGTGACAGGGCCCCTAGAGGAGCAGGATTGGGCTAGAGTGTCCATTCAGGTCACTCAAAGGCACACAGCTCAGCCAGGTTACACAGCAAGATCCTGCCTAAAAATGAGGGAAGGGAGAGGAGGCGGGGAGGAGGAGGAGGATCCCCAGTACCTAGAAGACAAAGTGCACAGTCCAGATTCAGGGGCCAACTGCAGTCACATCTGTTTACAGTGTGCCTGGTTGTCCCCTGAGGCAGTGGACACTGCAGTCACCATGACCTGGGTGATGTCTGGGCCGCGTGGTTAGGCCTTCGTCTGGGATGAGGAGCGCAGGGGACACGCTGGGAGGCCTCCTCTGGGCAGGACCCTGGCTCCCTTAACCTCTCGCCTGAGGCACCTCAATTGCACACCACAGCCCTCGGCCGATGGCCACAGCTTCCTCTCAGACGGTTCCCAGGGGTGCTGTAGGCGCGAGCCGAGCTGCAGGGTCCATCTCATTTGAGAATCCCAGCATGCGTCCTCATAAAAGATGCCTTTATGGACAGATATTTCCTGGTGGCAGCTTGAGAGGCTCGGATTGCTCAGACTGTCGGTCCCCTCCCTCCCTGGCAGCCCCTCCCCAAACCCACAAAAGCCAGGCAGTGTGTGGAGCTGGAGGCATTTTATTCCCTGTGCTCAAAAGTGTCCGGGCCCCCTCCCGTATCATTCCTGATGGGATTTAAGGTGGCTTAACGAGGGCCCATAAAATACAGCAAGGGAACATAAATTGGAAAAGGGTGTGAAAGGAGAAATAAAATAAGCAGGAGCTGCCTGGAATGCGCCAGAGAAAGGTGGAGGGGTGAGAACAGGAGGGGGAGCCCAAGCCAGCCTGGGAGGAGGGCTTCCCGGAGGAGGCGGCTCCCAGCAGCCTCTTGCAGGGCCCTCCAGGCAGAAGGGCTGGTGTGTGCGAAGAATCAGGAGAGACTGAGAGAGACTGAGAATTTTGTTCTATAAATGCCTCAGTTGCAGTTGAGCGAACTGCTCTCCTCACTCGAGTCTGCCAGAGACCCTGTCCCTGCGGCCTGGCTTTTGGCCCTCGGTTCACAAGCAGAGGGGTCTGTCTGCTCCACCAGCTCCCCAGAGCCAGCAGCTCTGGGTGAAAGGCCCAGCTTCCCCCCACTTCCCTGCCTCACCTCCAGCCTACGTGGTGCCATCAGCACCAGCTCCCTCCACACAGAGCCCGCAGAGCCCCTGGACCTGGTTCTCCCAAGGGCTGATACTCCAGCTGCTGAGACTAAGTTTCTCATAAGACATGACCTTCATCTTGGGTCCCCATGGCCGTGCCCAGGTGGCCAGGGAAGAGGGTGTTATGGCTTGTGTCTAGGTGTCCCCCCCAAAGCCTCATGCAGTCATAGGAGGGGCTTTTTCAGAGGTGGTTGTGACCCTGGGATTGATTCATGGTGCAGTCCTAGGGTCAAAGGCACTAGGATTAAGGGTGTCAGTGCTGCCATCCTAAGTGGCCTGGGTAAGATATAAGGGACAGATAGAGCTATGGCTGCCTCTCACTTGTTTTTGCTGCCCTTTGCCTGCAATGAGCTATTTCTCCTCTGTAACACCTGTCAGCCCCACCACCCTGCCTTGGAGCCAGACGATCATAGACTGAAACTTCCACACACTGTGAGCTAAATAAACATCTCACCCTTTAACTTTGGGCATCTAGTATTTTATCTCAGCAATGAGAAAAACAGAAGACAGAAGAGGTGCTGAGTGGTCACCACCTCATACCCCCAGCTCTCTGTGCAGTGACCCAGAAGCCTGGCGAGGACCCGAGTAAGCACGGTTATTGGAGCCCAAACATCACGGGAAAGGGTGAGTGTTCACGGGCCTGGAAGCCCTGGGGACTTGATGCTATTCCTACCACAGTGGCTGAAGTTGAAGGAAGCCACCAAGGACAGAGAGTCAGGAGGAACAAGGAAGGAACCGGAACCAAGAAACAAAAGCACACAAGGGGAGAGAGTTTTGCCTTAAGACAAAGCAAGACTAGTCCAGAGACTCCCAGCACCAGCGTGACAGGACCCAGCACCCAAATGGACTGAGCCCGAGCTGAGTAAGCAGTAGCCACCCTCCAGGGAAGTTTTATGCAGTGCTGGACCCTGAGGAGCACCTGGAACCCAGTTGGTTTTGCCTACGTATCTACTGTTTTCCTTCTTTACTCAGTTTCTCAGCCAGCTCAGCAAGCCTGTTGTGGGGGGTGCTGGGGTTGGAAGCCAGGACACCCCCTCCCGCACCATGCTAGGCACATGCTCTACCATGGCTTCCCCGCCCCAGCCCAACCTGGACTTTAAATTGAAAAAGCTCCAGGAAACAGCTTTGGCCCTTGGCAGGGACAGGATTTCTCCCGACACCACTGACTCCTCTCTGGAGCTGCCACCTGCAAAGGCTGGGAGGGTCCAGGGCAGATGACGGAGCCTAGTCCAGGGTGGGGCATGTTCGCCAGCGCAGAAGGAGCAGTGATCCAGGCTCGCACATGAGCCCTGGGTGCCCGGTTCTGTTGCCCCCTTCACCAGGGCGGAGGCCCATCATCCCAGGGGTTCCCGTGGGCACTGAGCCGATCATGCATAAACCCTAGTCATGGTGAAAGTTTTTTTTTTTTTTTTTTTGGTACTGGGGATCGAACTCATGACCTAGCACTTGTCAGGCAAGTGCTTAGGCCACTGAGTTAAATCCCCGGCTGATGGCAGATGTCTGAGACACTGGTTTAACCACCAAGCTAGGTGGGGTTCATGAAATTAAACCCAGGGGTCCCCAGGAATACCCTCAATTGGATGACTCACTAGAAGGACTCACATGTAACTGCTATACTCAAAGTTATAGTTTATTTCAGAAGAGAAATAAAATCAGCAAAGATGGACGGGCATAGGGGCACCTGCCTGAGATCCCAGCACTCTGAGAGGCTGAGGCAGGAAGACTGCAAGTTTGAGCTCAGCCTGGGCAACTTAGCAAGACCTTGGGTCACAGTAAGAAATAAACCATATTGAAGATGGGGCTCGGTGTGATGGTCCTGTGTTCAGTTCCCAGCACTGTAATAAAAGGAACAGAGGGAAATCAGCAAAGGGAAAAGGTGCCCAAACCAGGAGAGACACCAGGCAGCTTCCAACTGTCCTTCCCACGGGCGACCCCCGGGTCACGTTTCCTCCTCTCAACAAGGACACACGTCCCCATCGGCTGAGCTTCTGTCACAGAAGCACCGTGGACCAGTGGCTTAAACAACCAACATTTATTTCCCACAGTTCAGAGGCTGAAGTCAATAGTCCAGGTGGCTCCTGGCAAGGCCCTCTTCCCCAGCCACACATGGCAGTGGACAGAGAGAAGCAACACGCTTTCTTCCGTCTCTTCCTACAGAGCACTTACCTCATCATGGGGCCTTCGCCCTCACTGTCCAGTTACCTCCCGCTGTCTCCAAAACCCATCACCCTGGAGTTAAGGTCTCAACGTAGGAATTTGAGGGGACACACACATTCAGCTCATAGCAAGTATGGCCAACGATGGAGGCCCACTTGGGCCTTCCTATCCAGGTTTATTGGAGATCAGTCATATAGGCTGTGGTTCTACATGGTGACCCTAATAATTCAGTTTCCAGTCCCCATAGAGGTTAGCATGGCCCAGCTTCCCAGGTAAACAAAAACAAGCATTCACCATAAATCATGAGTATAGCTCCCTTACTAGCATGCATGAGGCCCTATGTTTAGTCCCAGCACCACCAAAAAAAGTCACACTGCTAACATAAACTATCTTGGGTGAGCCATGCATCTAGGTAAACAAAAATCACGCAGGCTGCTCTAAGGGCTCAGTTCATGTGTTCCAGAAGCCAGCCAAGACCAACTCTGCCTTTGGAATATACAGTACAGAGTCCAGCCAGCGCAGGCCAGCTGGATTAATCCTTCCTGTGCAGGTCTCCTTCTGTTATATGAACTCACCCAGAGTCTGAATCTAAAGTGTGAGGAGAAAAATCACTTGTAATCAATTGCACTAGAAAATTCCTTTGAGGAGAAAGAGAAAGAGAAAGAGAGAGAGAGAGAGAGAGAGAGAGAGAGAGAGAGAGAGAGAGTGAGAGAGAGAAAGCCGCTTTTGGAACTGTTTTAGTTGACTTCTTGTTGCTGGGACAGAATGCCCAATACCCAAAGTTAAAGGAGGAAGGTTTTATTTGGCTCACAGTTTGTGGAGGTTTCAGTCCATAATTGGCTGGCTCCAAGGCAGGGTGGCATGGCAGAGAGCAGCAGAGCTCATGGCAGGCAGAAGGTAGCAAAGCAACAAAGCAGTGAAGAAGCAAATCCAGGGGACCTTCGCAATTTCTTTTCTGCCCTTTTTATATTCTGCCTAGACCACAGGGCTTAGGTGGGTGCCAAATGAATCAGTGGACTGATTTAGCAACTGTGCACCTTTAATTCTGGCATCACACACTCTAGATCCAGCCTTCTCTGAAAAGCCCCCACCTAGGAGCACACAAGGCTGTGGGGAGACATCTAAACACAAACATAACAGAAGCTCCGCTTCCCTTAGCAAGTCCAGGACAGCCAGGCTCCTCTGGGCCTGCAGGCAGCTTCCACTGAGGCTACCTGTGTGTGAAATGCAGTAAGCAAACCCTAATATGGTGCATGGCTGGTGGGTACCGGGCCTGGGGTGCCTGTCTGCAGCTGTACCCCAGAGGTGCCTTTCCCGCCTGCACTGTGAAGGTCATCACATCCATCAGATCCAGCAGGATCTCAGCAACATGACTTTTTTTTCCTATTTTTTGCTGAACATATTTAATATAAACTGCATAAACTAAATGTGTTATCTGATTCAACTCTGCTCCTGGAAACGTGTCCTCCTCTTAGGGGTACATAAAGAAAAATGGTTAGCAGTGAAGCCAGTGCTGAGAGGGGATTTCCTGGGAGCAGAAAAATTTCCTTGCTCTACAGTGAATTCTCACACCACTTCTTTTAGGATAGTATATATGTCACAGGTGAGGAAACTGGGACACAGCTGAATAATGTGCCCAAAGTCCCAGAACTGCTTAGTGGAAAGGACCATGATTAAACCGAAGAGTCTGCCCAGGATCGGTCTCCCAGCCACTGCCTTCTTCTGGCTCTCAAAGGACAACGTGATGGGATTGTCACGAACACAAAAACCAAGACCAAGATGCTTTAGCGCTCCTGCCAGGCTCTGTCACCAGCTACCAGCTGTGCACACGCTCAAGGTGAAAAGGAACTGGCTTTGGTCTCCCAGCCAGAACAGGAACTGAAAGAAAGCCACATGAAAATGAAGGAAGAAGGCACCTGGCAGACTTTCCTCAGGGGACAGGGGAGGCCCTGAAGGCCAGGGAGGCAATGTAAACAGAAGAAGCCCCTGGCTGCCTGTCCTCCTAAGTACTGTGACAGATGGGGCTAGAAGAACTGAGGCTTCTTCTCTGGTGGGTAGGGAAGGTGACTTAGAGATAAAAATCACACAAGAGTCATGAGGACCCTGGAGAGTGAAATGTGACGGCCTGGCCAGCGCTTGCACCCTCCCAGAGGAGCCAGAGGCCTGCGAGTGGTTATGGAAAACATGCTAGAGGAGCCCAGAAAGATGGCACAGAAACACAGGGCCCTGAGCCTCACCTGGACCCTGTGGCCTTGGGCCGGGAGACAGATGTGGCTGGAGGTCTGGGGCAGTGTAGCAGACCATCTTAGGAGCCAGGTCTCAGAGCCACACAGGGCCACCTGGGTGGACCTCAGCTAGCCTGGGTGGAGGGGCTATGGGACGCCTAGCGAGTCAGCCCCTAGCGATGTCACCTCTATGGGGAATCATGGGGCACAGTCGGTGGTATTCCAGGTCCACATCGGTCATGGTCCCATCAGGGGACAGAATCCACTGTACTAGTTTAACAGAAGAGACTTTATAGAACGAATGATCAGCTGGGTGTTGGCTGAGGCTAGGGTAGGTGATGAGCTCTAGGATACGGTTCTCGGGGTGGACACTCACCCCCTTTGGGAGGATGCAGATGGCAGGGACTGGATCTGATTGTAGGGTTTGCAAGCAGCGCCTCTGGGAGGTGACTGGGGTTAGACAAGGTCGGGGCTCAGCGCCAGGCGGCAGCGCTCTCGGGTCAGACTTGGCAAAGCAAACTGAGGGGTGGCTGCCACCGTGCCCACTCTGCACACGGATTCATTGAGCCAGAACTTGACTGGCTACAGAGAGAGGGCTACCGACACCCATGGGGACCCCTGTCTCTGCTCTGCCTCTGGGGTGTCCTCCTGATTACCCAGAGCCTACTCCATGGCAGGGCCTTTGGAAACTGAATTTCTCACGCTGGGAGCTCTGGCCACTTATTTTCTCCCATGCCTTTTTTTCCGCCCATCGTCCAACCCCATTCTTCCCGATCGCAGACCATTCAACCACACTGGGGTTGGCAAATGCTTTCTGGCAAGCTTACAAACATTTCAGGCTTTGGGGACCACATGTATTGAAATTATGCAAATAAATGGGTGTGACTGTGTCCCAATAAAAGTTTTTGTTGTTTTGGTTTTTTGTTTTTGCTGCATGGAGGGACTGAACTCAGGGCCTCATGCATGCTAGGCAAACACTCTGCATTTGAGCTACACCCTGAACACTCGGTAAAACTCCTCATTTACAAAGTCAGACAGTGGCCAGACTTGCCAGTCCCTGAGTGGAAGCATTAGCAGCTAGACCCTCTATAGAATCTCAGGCCAGTCTCTCATCAGTCTAGACGAGGCAGAAATCCCCGAAGTTTTGCTTGAATATTTGCTCTTTGCTGTCTTTCAGGAAGACCCCGCAGACATCCACTTCGGGTCAAAGCCAGGGTATAGTATAGAATCACTTGGAAACCAGCGCCAACATGTTTTCTCCTTGATTAAGAGTCCCTCCTGCCACAGCTGTGGATTGGAGGGAACAGCAGACAGCATCAGCGGGCCTGAGCCATCTGCTCCTGGAATTCATGCTTAAGCACACCACCACTTGGTGATGGATCACTGTGCCCACTGGCCACATGGTTCAGTGGTCCCCAAACACCCAGGATCTGATGGGTGCTGCAGGGAGGGCTCCTGCCTCCCCCTGCCCAATCCCTCCTCTACTCCCTTCCGGGCATTATTTCCCAAAAAACCTCCTGCGCACAGATATCCACCTCCAGGTCTGTTTCGTGGGAACCCTACCTGAGGCAGTGATCAGTCCCTACCAAGGCCCAACCACAAGCTGCTTCTCTGAAGGACGAAAGTCGAGTGCAGGAAAGGGCATGAATTTGCTCCCAAATCCTCTAACCCTGTGCCAAGTCTGGTCCCCAGACAACACCGGCCGCTGCTGGGCTCCCGGGTCATGGAGGAAGGAACACGTTCACATACAGTAGGGGCTTCTCTCCTTTGGTGGTGGGGATGCCTCGACATCTCACTGAGACAATGGCCCCTGCACTTTAAGGGGTGAACCTCCCGCATCTCATTCATGTTTGTCTTAATGTCCACAAGCAGCTGCCAACCGCTTCACACTACACCCAGCTCCCATCCCAGCCTGTCTGTGCTGCTCCTGTCGCACGGTACCGCGGGCTGGGAAACTCCTATGAAATAGGCATGTGTGTCCTCACAGTGTGGGATAGAGGCTGGGAAGTCCAAGGTCAAGGAGTGGCATCTGTCAAGGGCTCCCTTGTTGCTTCATAGGATGGTGGGACACTGTCCTGTGAGCCAGGGTCCACCACAGGGGTCAGGAGGACACTCAGCAAGAGGACGAACCATGCCTTCCTGTGAGCCACGCGGTGCGCAGGCTGGGAAACCAGAGCATCCCTGCCCCTCTGAAAGCAGCTGGCTGAGTGGAGCGCTCAGGCTGAGATGGTAGCAGCCGAGGGGAAAGGAATAGCTTGGTGCTTGTGCTGTTTGATTGACTTTGCAGGCCTGGGGCTGGTGGTCTGGGCATCTATTTGGAGGCTGGCAGTGTGCATAGGGGGAGATTTCTTCCCGTCTTGTTTTTGAAATCCAATGCTTTGTTCCGTTTTACTGTTTTGTTTTATTCCTGTATCTTATAACCTGAGCAACTGTTTTGAAGATAACAATATACAGTATAACAACCATTGTTAAATTCCTGTCATCTTGCTATGAAATCCTATATATTTACTGTTGTCCTATATAGCTACTGTCTATTGGTTTTTTTAGGGGTTTTTTTGCTTCTCAGTTTTTCTGTTTTTTTTTTCTTTTTTCTCTTTAAAATAAGATTTTTTTAAAAAATTTTAAAAGATGGTGGGAGGCAGGACAGGGCATAGGAGCAGAGAAGGAGCCAGAGGGAGTAAGTTGGGGTAAGACACCCCCCCACACCATGAAGGCATTTAGTCGACTAAACACCTTCCAAAGGCCTTGCCACCCAAGACCAGGACAGAGGCAATTCCAGCTTAACATGGCTTTGGGAGGGGACAGGCACTGCATCCGTGGCAGGCCCAGTCAGCACCGTGTCACCCAGGGCCAACCAGGGTCATGAGCTGTGGAGCTGAGAGAGTAAGATCTTTGCCGGCTCTACCATGGCAGAAAGCAGCAAGGTTGGGGTAGCCCTGGACCACGTCTGTGAAGGGGACATGCTTCCCATGGTCCCTGGAAATTGCTCCAAAGAACGGAGACCTGGACAGCCGTGAAGCTGCACACTGGGCACCAGGGGCACTCCCAGGCGGAAATCACACCTAAAGCAACAGCTATCACTGGAGTCACCATGGGAATGGGTCACTGCTACCCTTGGGACCAAGGTTCTGAGATCCGCCCTCCTGCAGCACAGGCCACACAGGAGCAAGAGGAGACAGCGTCAGGAATCGCCCCGGCAGCTCCGCCTCTGATGGCTGCTGGACTGTGACAACAGGGACACACTGGCAAAGCACGCAGAGCTTGGAACACACAGCGTGATGAGCAAGACAGGGCAGGAAAGGGCAGGGAGTCTAAGGTTAGGTCAGGAGACCAAAAGTAACCTTGCTCCACACTTTATCCAAAAGACAAGTGTCCCCACAAGCTCTGAGCTCAAGTAGCCACAGAGAACAGAGGACATTACTGGCCTTTCATTGGGAAGTTTCCTCCAGTGAGGTTTAAATCGTGGGTCATAGGGGCCCCGCCTCCTGACGGGGCTGACACTCATTTTCACTTGTCTCTTGGGTGTCTCCTGTCCTCAGCTAGCACCTGTCCTCCAGAAGGTGCACACCGGACTGCCCTCTAGAGCACAAGTTGTTGGCTCTGCTGCTGACCCATGTCATGTTGCGTGGTGTGGAGCTGATGCTGGGATCATCTCTTGTGTCCCACGGCCTGGGGGGGCTGTGAGGAACCTAGAGTTGGATCAAGTTCGCTGTTAAAGTGGAGGTGAGCAGGGGACCTCAACCAAGGCCTAGCACAGTGAGACACTGCAGGGGGAGCTCTGGGGGCCTGACTGTGTCCTCATGGTCCAGCAGGCCCAGCTCTGAGCGGTGGCCTCCATGCTCCACACCCCCAACTGTCACTTCTCATCCAACTCTGCTCTGTTGAGAACTTGGCCCTTGATAACGGAGACTCATTCATTTGGAGCCACATTGCGGTTCTCAAGTTCGACCCCCTGGATGTGCTGTGGAGAAGATTCTTTCTCCAAAGGAACCGTACAGGTGACTAAGACACATAAAAGGTGCTAACTGTGTGCAAATGCTAGCAGGTACAAGGCTCTGTGTTCAATCTCTGGAGCCACACACACACACACACATACACACTCGACACATGGGATTGGGAGCATAGCTCAGTGTTAGAGCACTTGCCTAGCACACCAGAGGACCTGGATTCAAGCCCCACAACTGAGGAGGGGAAAACACAATTACCAAGAAGTGGGAAACAACATAAATGCTCATAAACTGATGGATAGATCACAAAAAGGTTCTGAACCTTGTTCAGCCACAAAAAGCAATGAAGTACTGACATACGCAACATCCTGGATAAACCTTGAAAACATTCTGCTAAGTTAAAGAAGCCAAACACCAGAGGCCAGGGATTTAGCTCAGTGGCATAAGCACCTGCCTTGCAAGCATGAGGTCATGAGTTTGATCCCCTGTACCAAAAAAAAAAAAAAAAAAAAAAAAGAAGCCAAACACCAAAGGTCATATATTCTGATTCCATATATACATACAATGTCCACTACAGACAAATCTATAGAAACAAAACTTAGCTTTGTGGCTGCCAAGGGTCAGGGGCTGAGGGTCAATAGGCAGAGATTTCCAGTGGACTGGTACAGGGCTTCTTTGGCAGGAAACAAAAACGCTCTGAAATTAGGTCATGGTGATGGTGGTACAGCCTTACCAATACTTCAGACCTCTGGGCTGTGCACTTTAAAAGGGTGACTTCTAGTCAGGTTGTGGTGGTGCCCACTGATGACATTTTGTTCAAAAGAAAACCTCACAAAGACAAAAACTGAGGTTCCACTGAGGAGTAGAGGTCCCTGTAAAGCTTCTTTTTGGCTGTGAGGTGAGAGATCTTCAGGTGACACTTTTCCCAGGGCCCTGTTCCCTGGGGATGATTTTAGTAAAACTTTAGTCCTCATCTGAAGCCTCCTCCTCATCAGGTTGTCTCCAGCCAAAAGTAGAAGGGATGAAGGGAAGGATAAGCTATGGACCAGGATGTCAGGGAGAAGAGGAACACAGTATAGTAAGCTCACTCCACCCTTCTTTCCCAGACTCCCTCTGCTAGGGAGCCCAGAAGGCTGAAACTGACCTTCCCGACTCCCTTGCAGCTAGCATAGCCATACCACCTGACTGGCCCTGAGACACAGAAGTAAGTCCACAGGAGGCTATTCATTAAGCATCACCTCCCCACACTGTTGGGTAAGGGATCAAGGTCCCAACATGTGGACTTTGGGGACACACTGATGACCTTGTAAAGGTAGGGACAAGGATGACTGCCCAGATACCTCAGGGAAAACAGTGTCATTTCTGATAGCATCCACAAGGGAACAGGTGGAGATGCTGATTCACCTTAGACAAAATGAGGAGGAGCTGTCTGAGGGACATCCTGGGTGAGGTGTCAAGCAGGAAGTGGGGCTTCAGGTCCAGAGTCCACACATGGGGACTAGGCTGGAGGTGCAAGCTAAGGTGGTGTCCCTGTGAAGGTGATGTTGAAACCGAGAAGGTGGATGTTATGGTTTATATCTAGATGTCCCCTAAAGCTTCATGGGTTCATAGGCAGAGCTTTTGGAAGGTGATTGGATTATGAGGAGTTATAATTGGCTTGCTTTTAAGGAAGGGATCTGGTTGGAAGAAGCAGGTCACTGGGGGCAAAGCCTGGAAGGATTTATCTCCCTCCCTGGCTCCTCCTTCGACATCTCTGCTTCCCCACCACCACGCCACGAGCAGCTTTTCTTCCACCAGGCTCCTGTGCCATGCTGCCCTGCCTTGGAGCCACCCAACCAAAGACTGAAACCTCCACAAGCTGTGAGCCAAAATAAATTCTTCCTCCTTTAAATTGTGGGTATTGGGTCTTGTGTCTCAATGATGAGAAAGTATTAAGACCGTGGGTGAGACCTAAAGCTGCATATCACCAGTTAATGCAGCTGTCCCAGACTTTAAATCAAGTCAGAGATGGCAGGAAGTCCACTCTGGCCACATTGTCCAGCTTCTGGGCTGCAAGGTCAATGGTGTCAGTCCAGGCCACAGTGCCAGAGGCTAATGATGTGATACTCCATGCCCAGCATGGCAGTGACAGGTTCATCCTGGCATGATGTGTCTTGGGCTCTGTGGTTCCTGGCACTTACCCTTCCCAGCTGCTCCCACCTCAGACAAGGCAAAGTGCCCACCTCTGATGCACTTCCTCTAACCTCTTCCTTCAGTGTCTTGCAATTCACATCTCTGTCTCCCCATCAGGCCAGCAGTCCCGAGGGCTGGGTCAACAGCCACTTTGTCCACTTCTCCAACTCCAGCTCAAGCCTGAAATGCAGGAGGGGAAACAAAAACAGAAGCCATGAGGGGTAGACTCAAAGGCCCTGTCTGCCTATTTTGTGTTGCTGTATCAAAATACCTGAGGGAAGATAATTCATGAGAAATAGGGAAGTGTTAAGCTCACGGTTTTGGAGGCTTGGGGTCCAGAGCAGAGTTTCCACAATAAGAACCTGTCCCAGAAGAAAGAAGCAAGGAAGGAAGGAAGGAAGGAAGGAAGGAAGGAAGGAAGGAAGGAAGGAAAGAAGGAAGGAAGGAAGGAAGGATTTATCTCCCTCCGGGGCTCCTCCTTTGATATCTCTGCTTCCCCACCACCATGCCACAAGCAGGAAGGAAGGAAAGGAGACATCCCTCCCTCTCACTCACAGGAGTGAGCGTGCTTCGCAGCTGCTCATGTGTTGGCTGTCAGGGTTCCAGTTCTCTCTGTGGGCTCTGGGTCGTTATCATGACAGTCGATTAGCAGAGAACTGAGTCTTTTAGCAAATGGTTGTCAAACAGAGTTGCTTAAACTGAGGGAGAAGTTTTTGTGAGAGAGGAGAGGAGAGGAGAGTATATGTCTTTAAATCCACTTGGCCGGATTGCTGATTCCATAAGCAAACTTGGACCCAACGGAGAAAATGCAGCGTGAGCTATGAGACAGCAGAGAGGCCGTGAACTTCTGGGATGCTTATGGAGCGGTGCTGAATCCAGCTTTCCTCGCGGTGCGTCTGCACAGGGTAATAATCCGAAGGCCACAGGGCTGGGAGCTGCTGCAGGATTTACGACATTAATTAAGTCCATCAGATGCCAGCTCCCTGTGTAAACTGTGTGTCCCACTTGGCCACCCAGGATACAAATGAAGTCTTCACCTACAGCACCAAGGTTCTCAGCACCGGGCTGCATACACACAGGGTGCTGCCCACCCCGGCACCTGGACCTGGGTTTTCAGGAGCCCTCTGAAGCGGCTCACAGGTGCCTAGGTTCAAGGCCAAGCCCGTCTCCCCATGGACCATCCTCCCTGTCCTCCTGCATCCTCCACCTCTGCAAAGTCTCCTTCCAGGACTGCACTCTGCTGACCACTAGGCTGCCCCTGGTGCTCACAGCCTGGACAGGTAGGTCAGGCTGGGCTTTCAGCAGCCAGCAGGGACTTGGTCTGAGGAGAGAAATAGCTCTGCAGGCCGCCCCACCTCCTGTCTCTGTGGCCTATCCTAGCCTCCACATCTCCCTTGGCCTTCCTTCATTCTCCTCCTCCACTTCCTGAAGCCAAGACCAAGCCCACGGCAGGCACTGTCTGGCATGAAAGAGAGTCTTAAGGTGCTTTTTGCTACCACAGAAGAATTCCTGAGGTGGGATTTTGTTGTCGTTATATTAGAATCAAGGTCTCATTATATAGCTCAAGCTGGCCTCAAACTTGAGATCCTCCTGCCTCAGTCTCCTAAGGGCTAAAGAAAGTATAGCACAAAACAAAGGAAAAAATCAGATTGGTCTTTTCAGAATTACTTTCCTTGTAAGGCCAGGACAGTGCAAGAAAATGTAGAAAATTGGGGCTGGGGATTTAGCTCAGTGGCTCAAGTGCCTGCCTTGCAAGCACAAGGTCGTGAGTTCGATCCCCAGTACCAAAAAAAAAAAAAAAACTAAGAAAATGAAGAAAATAATGCATAGGTTAATTCCAGATTATTCAAATTACTTGTTTTTGTTTTTGTTTTTAGAAATGGGTCTCACTGTGTTTCCCAGGTTGGTCTTGAACTCCTGGTATCAGGTGATCCTCCTGCCTCAGCCTCCTGAGTCAATTCAGGTTACTTTGTTGTTTGGGGAGGATTACAGCATTGAGAATTTCATTACTATATCAGTTCAAACTGGCCTATCTGAGAATTTGGCTGTTATCTCTCCTGAGTTTCTCAGAGAACTTTGTCTTGCTTTGATGAAGTGGAAGTTTAGCGTAAGTGACACCATCTTGACTTTTATCATTATGCCTGGCCTCATGCAGGCGCTGAGTCCAGAACAATGGCCTACTGGAATTTTTATTTCTTTATCACCTCCTGAGCTGTGGTGTGTACAGATAGACATGTTATCACAGGGACAACGGGACAGCACCGGCTCTCGGGAGAGGAAGGCTCAGGATGCTGGCGCTCTCTGCCTCTTGTTTTGATGCCATGACCTCGTTTCTGGCCTTCCAAGCATCCAGGAGAGAAACTGGCTTGAAGCTCGCTGCCTCCCTTTCCCTCGCCTCTCGGGGAAGTGGGCCGAGGCGGCAGCTTGCTCACCCCACATCCACACCCTTGCTCCTGCCCATCTGTTTTAAACCCCACTTTTCTGCCCAGCTCATGGAAACAATCGTTCTATTATGGAATAAAGTTTGCCGCACTCCTGAATCAAAAAGAAAGCCAATTAAGATCCTTAAACTAACTCCGTTGTAATTTTGCTTTGGCTGACTTCTTTAAACAGCAGCTAGGCCAAGTGTGGTGGTGTGTCTGTAAATTCCAGCACTTGGGAGGCTGAGGCAGGAGGATCACTGTGAGGTCAAGGCCAGCCTGGGCTACATAGTGAGACCCTGCCTGAATGAGAGAGAGAGAGAGAGAGAGAG
>PVLA01009283.1:0-77322 GCA_004027455.1 Hydrochoerus hydrochaeris | reverse complement strand
GTAACATATGTGTCCTAGTTGCCCGTCTTTGGCTGCCTGTAGGACAGCGCCTGTCTTGGGTCAAGGACTTCATATGAACCCAACCAGGCCTTACCCGTCATGGGCCTGCAGGACAGCAATAGGTCCTGTGCCTGTCTTAGGCGGCTGGTGGTGTAACATATGTGTCCTAGTTGTCCGTCTTTGGCTGCCTGTCCAGTGTCTCAGGGCAGTTGTCTCACAGGAACCCCGCAAATCCTCCTCCATGAGCTCTCCCATTAAAGCCTCTGTATAAACTCTCTCATACTACTCACAGAAGGTAAAATTTCACAACCAGTCCTCACAAAGGGGTTATCTAGAGGGCCTCCAGCAACCACCCTGGAGTCTCCACCCTCGACTCCATATTGAGCATTATATAAAAACATACACATGTGAACTACACAAATTAAAATTATCAGTACAAAACATTCCAAGATCCCCGCGCCCAATTCCCACATGTGGTGTCCTTTTCCTGGAGAAGCGATTGTCACAAGGCGTGGATGGACTAGGATGCGGCATGGACAGAAAAGGGCGCCGCATCTTCTATTCTGAGCTTCTTCCCCAAATTATGGAGAAGTATCAAATGTTTTCTCTACATTTCTTGAGATTATCATTTTTTTTCTCCTGTCATCTGCAAATCCTATGAAATCACTTTCTGAAAATTAGACCTCAAGGGCAAATAGATAATTCATTACATCCCTCCACTGGAGGCGTGCCATGACCATGAATCCATGTAAAAATCCCTCACATGGATCTCCCCTCATCACCTCTAACCTAGCTTCTGTGTCCTTCCCAACCTGTTTCTGTTCTGATCTGGTTAACACTGGTCCTGGGACATGGACACATCATGCAGTGTGGCTATAGTTCAGAGTCTGGGACATTCTTAGCAAGGAAAATGGACCAACATAAAATTCTGTGTTGCATGGACCAGCAAGACCTTTCACCATCTTTTCAAAAGTAGAGAGGCTGCCCACCAGCATTTCAAATCATACAAACATTGCGATTTAGAAGTTACGCTGTTTTTATTTCACTCCACAGGATGTGCTTAGGATAGATTCTGCTGGCTGTAAGGAAAGGTCATTTGCTGTGACATTTCATGATGTCCACTGACCCCATTTTACTTGTCTATTTCTTCACCATAGATTCCAGCCATTAGATTTCCCAACACTGTTATCCTAAAAACACGACAGTGAATACCCTAACGCAGGTCCCCTTTGCACTAGACTCAGGATTTTTCTGGTAGATGTTCTGGAAGTGGGGTTGCCAGGCCACAGACTAAGCACTGTCGCATTTATTGTAGCAGCTCCAGACTTCACTTTCACGCTAGGGCAGGGAGATTCCCGCACCCATGTTCCCTCACTCACAGGAGGCTTTGTGTATTTTCCTCATTTTTGCCAATTGAATATTTGCAAAGTGACCCCTGGAGTTCCAGTGTGCATTTCTCTGGCTCTTGGCCTTCAGTTCATACATCTGGGATGGCCACTTGGGCCTCCCCTACTTTGAATAGCCTGGCCACATCTGCTATTCATTTGTTTTTCAACTGAGTTTCCCTTCCCTTCTTTCCTTTTTTGCAGTCACTGTTTGTATTTCTAGGTGGTGATCCTTCCTGGTTTGAAACATCCCAGGTTTTTGTCTCTGAGAATTTTCTTTCACGACAGATTTCCTCAATGGCGAACTCACCATCCCTCCATTCCGGTACAGCCACTCCTGTATATTTTTTAACCTTTAACGGTGAGCTTTTTGGATCTTGTTATTTCATATCCCTGGGTGAGAAAAACATTGCTTATATTTTCCTCTATTAATTTTATAGTTTCCCCCCTTTGATTTTGGTCCTGGATCCAACTGGAATCTATTTTTTATGAGGGAGGAAGTAAGTAGACAGCTTGATTTTTCCTCCTTCGTGTGGGCCAGGTTTCCTAACGCCACCCCCTGCAGAGCCTGTCCTTCCCCCGCTGATTTGTGCAGCACCCACTTATACACTGGCTACTTTTGAACTGGTTCTCTTTCGGTGAGAACCTACAGCATTAACATAGCATTGTCTACTACACAGGGTTTCACGCTGTACCATTTATCGTATATAATGAATCATTCTTTTTTTAAATTGAAGTAGCCATTTGTGAATCTTTACACATTTTAGAGTAATGTTTTGGAATTCCTTTAAGGAAAAAAAGCCCCTAAGTTTTCATAGAAGTTATAGATGGCAGCAATGCAGACCTACAGCCTTTATAATATGTGGTGTCCATGCCATGAAATGTCTCTCCAGTCTCAGGTCCTTTCCACATCCTTCAATATAATTAATGAGAGCTTTGGAATTTTCCTTACAAAAGTTCTACATATTCTGTATTATGTTAATGTTGCAACACTGCTAGAGTCTCTTGCTGACATTGTAAATGGCATTTTATTATATCTGAAAAGATTTCATTTATAATTTTTAATTTAATTTCTGAGGCAGAGAATTGGATTTTTGTTTTGTTTTGTTTTCTTTTCTTTTTCATTTTGAGACAAGGCCTCACTATGTAGTACAGGCTGTCCTGAAACTCACTGCGCAGCCTGGGCTGGCCTCAAGTTTGCAGTGATTCTCCTGCCTCAGCCTCCTGGCTTAAGAATTGGATTTGTCGTTTTGTTTTGTTATGTCCTCCCAATATTGGTCCAGGTATGGCCCCTTTCCTTTTTTTGTGTGCATACGTTAGTGTTTATGCTAATGTCAGTGTAGGAGCTCACCATCCAACAGAAAAGTTACAATCATGACTGTGTGGAGAGCAAACACATAAAGTCAATAGTAGCAGCCGAGCTTGGTATGACAGTGCATGCCTGTGATCCCAGCACCCAGGAGGCTGAGGCAGGAAGATTATTGTGAGTTTGAGGCCAGTCTGGGCTACACAGTGAGTTCAAGACCAGCCTGAACTACATAGTTAAACCTTGTCTCAAAAAAAAAAATTAAAATTCTTAGAAGAAAACACACAGACCAATCTTTGCAACTTGAATTTGACAATAGAGTCTTAGATATGACACTGACAGCATATAAAATGGATAAATTGGATTTCATCAAAATTAAGGTCTTTCCTCTCTTGATGGGTACTAAGAAAGCGAAATAGCTACCTACTAAATAGGAAAAAATATCTGCATCATATCTCCTAAGGGTTTAGTGTACAGTTTATAAAAAAACTCCAATGATAAAACAACAAACCAATTTAAAAGTGGGAAAAAAAACTTTGGACAGTCATTTTTCCAAAGATGTACAAATGACCCCCACTGCCACCAACTCCCCTGGTGCCTGCATCAGCTTCCTCACTGGTCTTTCTCTGTCTCTCTGTCTGTCTCTGTCTGTCTGTCTGTCTGTCTCTCTCTCGGCCATGGTACTGTGCTAGGAATAGAACCCAGGACTTATATTGAGCTATATTCCAGTACTTTTTTCTTTTTTTAAATTTTGATACAGAGTTTTACTAAGTTGCCCAGGTTGAGCTCAAATTTACAATCCTCCTGCCTCAGTCTGGGAGTGCTGGAATCACCACCATGCCTGGCTCTATGGATCTTATGGTTTTGAGCTCTTTTTCTAAGGATTTCATGATTTTAGCTCATGGTTTGTGGTTGGTTTTTGAGACTGGGTCTCATCATATTTCCAGGCTGGTCTCAATCTCCTGGGCTCAAGTGATCCTCCCATTGCAGTTTTTTAAGTAAATGCCTGGAACTACAGGTGCACACTGTGGTTTTAGCTCTGATATTTAGGTCATTGAGTTAACTTGCTTTATTTTTATTTTTGAGACAGAGTCTCATGAGGTAGTTAAGGCTGACCTTGGACTGTCTATGTAACCCAAATTGACCTTGAACTCGTGGTGATCCTCCTGCCTCAACCTCCTGAGTGCTGGGATTATAGGCACTTGGTACCATGGTCGACTCACTTTGAGGTAATTTTTGTGTATGTGTTTTAACTTTACTTTTGAAGGACATTTTTTTCTGAGTAAAGAATTACATGTTTGGGCCAGTGATGTAGCTCAGTGGCACAAGTGCCTGCCTAGCAAGTGCAAGGTCCTGAGTTCGATTTCCTGGTATAAAAAAATTCTATGTTGACAAACTTTCCTCTCTGTCTCTCTGTCTCTGTCTCTGTCTCTGTCTCTCTCTCCCCCAGAACCATGCTAAACCACTCACTGTACTAATCTGGTGTACTAATCACACCCTTAATCTTGTGTCACACTCATGATCTATTCACATCCTAAAACCCCACTTATCAGCACAAGAGGCTTTGAGAGGGGACATCCAGTTATAAGGCATAACACAGGATATTGTAAGGTTTTCATTGTTGAATGTCTGCTTTTTTAAAAAAATCTCCCTTAGGATGGATGGGCTTCTAGTGGGCATTTGATTTACTGGCAGATAAACACGATTCTTTTAGTCTTCATAACCCTGAGGTTGGCAATGGATTCTTAGATAAGACACCTTGGCAAAAGAGGAAAATACGTACGTTGGATTTGGTAAATAAATTTAAAGAGGATCTGAAGCTGTTCGAGCTTTATTAGGCCTGGTTTTGGGGAACTACTGGGAGGCTTCTGTAGATTGTCCAGGAGACCGATGGAGTCGCTGTGTTCTGGCGTCTCCGAAGCTGACCCAGCTGTGTGAGCTCAGCTGACAGCTCGCTGGTAGCTGGTTTTGCCCAGTTTTTTCCTGATGATTCATCCTGTACACAGCTTCGTTTTCAGCTGCAGGTGCGAAGGGCTCCCTATGCAGGATTTTGGAGTCCATTCTCACAGGAGCCCACTGCCTCCTCTGGTTCTCCGCCTCCCAAATTCCAGCCGCCTCCATCTCCCCCGAGGGTGACGCCGGCTTCTCTTGGCTTCCTCTACTTCCCATGGTACCGTCCAGAAGGCTCCTCCAGGCTGGAAGCCAGGGTGACCACAGGACGCGCCTCGCTCCATGGGATGCCTCTTGTCCAGTATCTGCAAACAATTTTTTCATACATTTTCTCTGGTTTCCAGTTGTTTATGGTGGGAGGGTTTGTCTAGTAGCAATTTTTCCATTATGGCCAGAAACAGAAGCGTCTCACTGTATTTTCCTCCTGATTATCGCAGTGTAGAAGAGCACAGTTAATAGTTTTAATTTTTACTTATATCAGGCAAATGGCCTGAGTTATTTGATCACATCTGTCAGTTTGTCTGTTGAATATTTTGATATTTTGGGGAGTTATTGTGCCTTTACTTTCTTTTTCTCTTTCTTTTTCTCTTTCCTTTTTTTGAGACAGGGTTTCACTATGCTGTTCAGGCTGGTCTTGAACTCACTATGTAGCTCAGGCTGGCCCTGAAATTATGGCAACCCTACTGCCTCAGCCTCCTGAGTGCTGGGACTATACCACAGCAGGCTAATTTCTTTTTCATTTCTTACAGCATAGCCCAAAAATCTAGTACCAAACTGAACAAAGAATCAAGCACAGTTAACTTCTTCCTAATCCCAAAGAAATTACGGTCTAAACTGTCTCCATTAGATATGATGTTCACTCTTTAAATTTTTGGTATTCTCATTTATCAAGATAAGAAAATTCCCTTCCTCCATTCTCTGTTCTTATCATTAGTGTGTGATGAAACTTAGGACAAACACTTCTCTAAAATCTACTGAAGTAATGACTTTCCTTTTTTTCCCATTGTGTCGTAAATATATATTGATAGATTTTCTGGTATTTAGTCATTCTTCTATTTCCAGGAGAAATGACTTCTGCTCTGCTCTTTTTGGTTTTCTGGCTTGCTCTGACTTCGGTTAGAATATTTTCCTCTATGTTCGTAAGTGAGCTTCCCCTTCACTTTCCCTTGGATGCTGGCTTTAACTCCTTTCTGTCTCTGTGTGTCTGTCTCTCTGTTTCTATTGCTGTCTCTCTGTCTCTCCCTCTATTTCCCCTTCCTCCACCTCCCTCCTGTCCCCGCCTCTTCGAGGTGCAAGGTTAAACCCAGACCTTTGCCCATGGTAGGGAAGAGCTTTACAAACCCCAGCGCTCCTTGTCTGGTTTTTAATTCAAAGTTGTATAGTGATCCTGGCTTCATAAAATGAATTGGAGAGATTTCCCTTTTCCTCTCCTTCCTAGGACAATTTGTATCATGTAAGGATTATCTTTCTTTCAAGATTTGGCAGCCGGTAAAACCATCTGTCTGGTAATTTATGTGAGTGGGAGTGGATTTGCTTGACTTTGAAAGAGAACAACAAATCCACTTAGTTTAATGTTTTAGATCTGTTCACATACTTAGTCTCTTTTTGAGTAGAAGTAGGCAAGATTTTTTCTGTATATATATATATATATATATATATATATATATATTTTTTTTTTTTTTTGCTTTCTGGAGTCACGTTTATCAGTGTAAAACTCTGTAGTATTCTTTTATACTCTCATAATTTTTAAAACCTCAATTCTATCTGCCTTTCTTTATTTATGCCTTCTCTTCTTTTTCTTCCTTCTTTCTTAGTTTGCCAGTGATTTGTTTTTCAGGAACCAGTTTTGTTTTATTTATTTAAAAAATCACATCTACCGTATCTTTGTTTCCTGTTTCTTCAATTTGTGCTTTTATTGCTTTGGCTCCCTTGGGCTCCCCTTCTGACTCTTTTCTTCAGCATCTTGGTTTGAACACTTAAAGAATTGATTTTCAAATTTTCTTTTCATAATAGATATTTAGGACTCTAAGACAGCCACTATGCATTTCTGTGGCTGGTTGGTGGTTTTTTATGTAGCATTTTTATTGTTCTTAATGCATAAATATTTTTATTTTTGTCAGATCCTTGTCTGTGTTTTTTTTTTAAAGAGAAACAAAAGCATGTAAAGGTTAGAGATAATACAGAATTTCAAAAAAAAAGATAATAAGAAATCACTTGTTGATAAATTACATATTGTCCTCTTAGAAATAGTTGTTCAAGTTACAAAATTAAAGCATACAAAGTAGATAGTCAAACAGTGAGAGTGTAGACAGCTACGCATGCATGAGTCTCTACATGTATTTCTATCCTTTCTGTAGTAGAGGGAAAAACAAAACTTAGCAAGACAAAACAAAACAAATTCCTATAAAAACATGAAACCAAAAAGTCATATAAAACCACAGTACAAGGTGATCTACTATAAATATTTTTAAATGTAAAATTTTTTTAAATATTTAAATTTTTGAATGTAAGCTTCCCTAAATTATTTAGAAATCTATTTATAGCTAAGTGCGGTGGTACATGCCTGCAATCCTAGCACTCTCAAGGGTCACAAGTTCAAGACTAGTCCAGACAGTTTAGCAAGATTGGGTCTCAAGGGCTGGGGATTTAGCTCAGTGGCATAAGCCACTTTGCAAGTGCATGGTCATGAGTTCGATCCCTGGTTCCAAAAAACAAAACAAACAAACAAAAAGACTGGGTCTCAAGAAAATAAAAGGGCTGGGGATGTAGTTCTGTGATGCCCTGGGCCTTGTGCCACCTCCATGTCCCCTCCTGTCTTGCACCCTGCTGCTTTGTATTTTATCTGGGGAGGTCAGCAGGGGGAGGCGTTTTCTCTGGCACTGCTTTACAGCCATGGTGGGGTGCAGTGCAGGGCCCCCACCTCCACACACCCCATGGTGACAATGTGAAGCCTCACTTCTGCATTCCAAGGTAAACCTGAACGACACTTCCTTGTCACTGTTGGGGGTTTCAGTGCAGGTGTCACACGTCTGGCTGTACCCTTGACGTGCTGCTGCTAGTCGTAAACATACAGTGAAGCCTTGCTGATAGATGCATAGAGAAGAGAGATTCTGTGCAGGGTTTGATCCTGCAGTGGTTCCCTGAAACATACGGGAACTCATGAGACACAGGGTCTTCGCCTTTGTAACTGAGTGAAGGATCTCAAGATGAGATCAGCCTGGATTATTCAGTAGGAGGTCCCCAGGGAGTGAGGACATACAGATTGGAATTTTTTTTTGCGGTACCAGGGATTGAACTCACAACCTCGAGCTTGCTAGGCAGGTGCTTATGCCACTGAGCTAAATCCCCGGCCCACAGATTGGAAATTTGTGACCTCAAATCCTGTGAGGAAGGCCTGGAGCCAGTAGCATCCAAAGGAGCAGGAAGGCTCTTCCCCCAGGGCCCGTGCCAGGAGCGTGGCCCCCTGACACCCAGTTCTGGGCTTGGACCTTCAGACTTTCTGTCTCAAGCCCCTTGGTTTGTTGTCATTTGTTATGGTGACCACAGGAAGCTCACAGTGTAGAACGCAATGTGCCACTGGCCACAGGGATGCCCTGTTGGTGGTTCACCTTGGACTTGGGAGAGAAATGTAGAGAAAGTGTAGCGTGTGCTCTCACTGCTGAGCTCTGTGCAGCAGGGCAGAGTGGACCTGACGCCGGGCAGCTCTGCTCTTAGCAGCCTCCTCTTCCCAGGGAGAATGTGGGTGTAAAGTCAGGGGCGGGTCCTGTGCCTAGCACAAGGGGGCACCCAGAGTTAATTTAGTGGGTACCTGGTGCACCTTTGTGGGGCCACCCACTGCTTAGCTCTCATTGAGTTACGGTTTTCCCACGCTGGTTTTGGGCTCCACGTAGGGCTTTGAACTTGGGGCTTGGTCCCTGTCCCCTTCAGAGCTGGGACAGTCCTCATGGACTCTGGTTGCTGTCCCATCTCTAATCCATGGTGGGAACCTTGGGGTGGCTCTGGCATCAGGGGGAAGTGACCATAGCTTGTACTGTGAAAGTGTCACCCACGGTCCCTGGGGCAGCTGCTTCCTGGCCTGGGAATGGTGTTTCTGTCCCTTTAGGAGAGGGGGAGAGGGGGAACTGGGCGTTGAACCCAGGGCCTTCACAATGAGCTACATCCCCAGCCTGTTTTATAAAACAATTTTTTTAAAAAAAATTTGAGACAAGGTCCTGTTAAGTTACCAAGTCACCCAAGCCCGCCTCAGCCTATCAGAGTGCCGGCTGGTTATAAGCATGTGCTGTCCCACCCAGCTGCCCTGGGTGTTGAGTTTAAAGTGTTTCAGATTTTAAAAAGCATTTTAAATATTTCCACTGCCTGGCAGTCGAGAAGGGAGCCTGATTTTAGACTTTTTGTGTGTGTGAGCGAAAAATGGTAGAAAAGGCGAAGGGTGAGGGAGAAACTGGCTCCGCGGACAAGGCTGGGTGGAATACAGGCAGAACATGGTGGCGAAAACTCAGTGTGGACTGAGGTTTTATATCACCCATGCCTCGGGCTGATTGATTTTAGATTTTAGCTTTTATTACAGTTTCTCTGTCTCTGTCTGTCCGTCTCTCTCCCTCCCTCAGGTAAAGTTTAAAATATAGACTTGACCTCATCAACCTTGGGGTCTTGTCCTTTAAGGCCTCACTGAGGTGTTTGTCACTGTACAGAGACGTTGAAATGTATTCTTTGCTATGACTACTAAGGTGCTCTTTCTCCTTGAACATTAAAGATCTTTAGATTTTTACACAGATATCTATGCCAATATAGTTTTTATTTGGAGCAAAGACATAATATTTTCCCTTGTGCTCACCCTGCAGTATCATTGTACACCCTTGCAGGGTTTTTGTGTGTTTGTGAGTGTGTTTATGAGTGTTTGTGAGTGTGTTTATGTGTTTGTGAGTGTGTTTATGTATAAGTCTATCTTTTTTACATAAATGAAAATATATTGCCCAAGTGTTTCATAAGCTATTTTTTAAAAAATTAACTATATATCTCCTTCTCCTCCTCCTCCTCCTCCTCCTCCTCCTCCTCCTCCTCCTCCTCCTCCTCCTTCTTCTTCTTCTTCTGTATATCTTCTTAAAGCTTTGCTCCCAGAATTCCTTGGTCGTCATCTTTGTCCCTGCTCTGCCATTGCCTCCAAGATGGTAGGCACCGAGGTCGGTCTCATGAACTCATCACACTTCTAAATGCTTGTGAGCTAAGTTGTGCTACCCCGCCCTGCCCTCCTGAGGAGGTGGAGCTCGGAGGGGCTGAGACACTTGCCCCGGTGCCTCAGTGGTCTCGGCAGAGCAAGTCTCCCACAGGGTCCAGTAGGTGGCACCGCATCTATCACTAACCATTGAGCCTCCACCCAGACTGTAAAAAAACAGGCATCTCACCTGGCCTTGGCCGTGATGCTGTCCTTCAGAGTAGGGTGCCAGGCCCTGGTGGCTCTTGTCCTGGGAGGCCTTGACAACTCCGGGTTCCCTGAAAGGCTCCTGCCGGTGGCTGTCTCACCAGGCAGGGCTGCACCCTCCTAGGTGACTGCTATCCCAGCCTCAGAGGAGTCCTGTCCCCAGGACCCCAGAGGATCTCGGCGCTGCTTCCTCTGAGAGTGGGAAGGGAAGCGGAGGCTTAAATGCAGGCAGGGTGCTGTCTCAGGCAGCCCCCCCAGGGGAGCTGGGCCTGGAGGAGCCAGGGTGGGTAATGGGCCTCCCAGGTGTGGCCCTACTCACTGCCCTCCCAGGGGAGGTGGGGGAGGAGGCTGAGGGCCTGAGAGGAGGGGGGTGCCCCTTCCTGAGACAGCCTGGCAGCACCAGTGCTCCTGAAGGCCTCAGAACATTAGTGGCTCCATTGCGGGGAGTTGGAGTGGGGCCGCAGATGGAATGGGGGCTCTTGTGGGAAAACCATTACAGCTGCCTTTGCTGCCCTTGTGGAAAGGTGCTCTGGCTAATGTGCTCTCCGGGCTCTGCTTTCTGAAAACCCGAGGCTGGAGCAGTAGACCCAGGACCTGGGATCTTTCACCAAGTTCTGCCATTTGTCGGTTGGGTGACTGACAGCGTGGGTGGCCACTCTGAAGCCCCAAGTCCTCACTTCAGGCTTGTAACCCCTCCCCGGCTGCCCTACTGCCCTCGGGAACCAGAGATCACACACACAGTATGAGAGACAGAGGGGAAGCGTTTATTCCAGCCCTGGATGAGCAGTTTCCCCCTCTGGCCACATCCACTGCCCACCTCCCTGCTGTGTAAGCGAAGAAGCCCGCGGTCCTGAGTCCCTTGTGGCAGGATGGAGGCTGAACTCGTACCTGTGCCACCTGGCCCATGAGGGGCCGGGTGGGGTAGGCGGTGACACTCTAGGAAGGTTCAGAGCCATCGTGGTTAACTTCCTGCCCTGCAAGCCGAGGACGTACAGGTACGGGAGACGTTAGGCATCTCTGACAAAAATGTGAGTGGGGAAGGAAAAGTGGGCCTTGGTGCCCTTCGGCTGCTTGGACGTACACAGCTCGGATGCTCATTGGCTCATTTATGCTGTCTCCGTGGTACTGTTGCCTCCAGGAGATGGGACCAAGCTGATACCCGGCCAAGAGAGGGATTCGAGGCCTCAGACCCAAGAGATGGAGTGCGTGGGCTTCCTGAAGGTAAAGGTTCCGCCATCCTTGCCTGTTCTGTGTCCAGAACACTGCCTGGTGCAGAGAGGTCCGACATGCCTTGACTGCTGGCTGATTGACAGGGGCCCAGGATCCACACCGCTGGGTCCAGCTCTTCTTAGATAGCGGGTCCAATCCACAGCTGGGCTTTTTAGTGGTAGGTGGATGAAGTGGAGTCAGTTCATCTCTGTGTGCGTGCGTGCATGCATGCATGCGTGCGTGCGTGTGTTTGAACCCAGAGCTTTGCATATGCTAATCAAGAGCTCTACTACTAAGCTATATCCCAAACACATTATTTTATTTTATATTTTATTTTATTTTGAGTAAAAGTCTTGATAAGTTGTCCAGGCTGGCCTAAAACTTGAGATCTTCCTGCCTCAGCCTCCCAGACATGCAGCATGAGACCTGATGATTGTCTATTGTTTTTCTTGTTTCCTTTTTCCAATTGGAGTTTTTCCCCTTTCTTTTCTGTATGTTGCTATTCTCTTTTCCCTTCCATTATGAATCATGTGTCAAGAGCAGTCAACAAAAGGAAGCATCCTGTCCTGTGTCCCTCCAGATTCATCCTGAACCTTTTGCCCCCATATCTCAGAAGAGAATTGTATTTGGAGATAAGGTCTTTAATGAAATCACTAAGTTAAAATGAAGTCATCAGAGTGGGCCCTGATCTCATCTGACCGGTGTCCTCTGGAGAAGAGGAACTATGATCACAGACATGGATGTGTCAGAGGGATGCCCTGGTGAGGGCGTAGGTTGAGGAGTGGCTTCAGAATCTCCACCAGGCCAGCTCCTGAGCTTGGACCAGTATCCCCAAGACTGCGAGGAAATACCCTTCTGTGGTGGGAGCTACCTGGTGGGTGGCCTTTCTTGCAGCAGCCACAAGAAACTAGCAGGCCACCTCCACAAGAGGACATATGTGTAAGTCAGGCAGGGGACACCGATGGCCACGGCCCTGGGCTTGGTGCTGGGGGCAGCTCTGTAGTTGATGGGCCATCTCTCCGCTGGAGAGGAGGCAGAGTCATGCTTTGCTGTATATAATATAGCTTTTGTGGGGAGCAGTGTAAAACTGCATATGGGAAAGAGGTGGGTGTGTGGATGAAAGGTCACGAGGAGAAGAAAGCACAGTCCCTAAGAGCCACCAGGTCTGCCAGGTCGCCACTTCCCCATGCTCGGTCTGTTGGTTATGGGGGTGATTGGTGTCCCCAGCCCTCCCTGCACTCCAGGGGAGATGGCCATAGCCTGAGCAGTGAGCGCGAGCATCAGAACTGTTGCTGGAATGACTGGCAAGGAAGGGAGGGAGGCTTCAACATCTGTAGAATGTAAACCAGAAACTGAGGGTCACCAGCCACCTGGTAAAGTCGCAGAAAAAATCAATGCAACTCAGACCAAAGCAGAAACAAGACACAGAAAGCAGAAGGGGCCACCGTAGCATCCTTTAAGGCTCCAGCTCTGGCAGTGCCTGAAGCCAGAATCACTTCTGGAACCTTCTGTGTACATGGGTTAATATGTACCCTTCAATATGCACATACCCGCCCCTGCCAAGTTCAGTTAAGCCTGGGATTCTGTTTTTTGCCACCAGGAATCCTGGCTGACATGGGTACAGTCTGACTGGGTTGCAGGTTAACACAGCAGGGATGGTTGCCGTGGGTGGTGGCGCTGGATTGACCCTTGGTGACAGCAGGAATCTTTGAAGGGGAGTGATGGAAACATTCTTTGGGTCGCTGAAAACACCCTGTGTATTGATTTGGTGATGACATGGGCCTATAAACACTGATCAGAGATCACTGGATGATATATTCTATGGGTGCCTTTTGTGTGTTTATTAAATTAATTACCAAGACTTTGAAACAAATCCACCAAAGTAGGTGAGCCTGCCCTTAAGTTGCCAGGAAACTCTGCGCTGGCTGACTGAGTCATCAGAGCAGTTTTGCCACGAGTTTTAGTTTTGTGACCCGTACCCTGTTATTTCCAACTTCAACTTGCAAGTCTCTCCTGGCATAGGATATTGTTCTTTTCACAGTGATGTTGTTGGTGGGTTTGATTCGGGGAGCTCTCTGAAAGGTTTGTCTCGCTTTCTGGGTCAGACACTGACAAGCGTAGAGCGCGTTTGCCAGCGGGCTCCTCATGGGATAGTGACTGGGTGGGTCCATCTCTCCACCCACCTCCTCAGTGAGCCCAAGATTCCTGGGAAGGAGGAATTGTCTTGGCTGGAGATTCAGAACCAAGGGTGCAGATACGAATAGGTCTTGAGCTTAAATTTTCTGGCCTAGACTCTGAAACCCAAGTTATCTGAAACCCACTGCTGGCAGGACATCCCGGAGACTTGGGCTGGTGCCAGAGGCATCTGTGCCTTTGGCTGGGATGGAGGATGGAGGGAGGAGAGGCCTGGGCCTGCAGGCTGCTTGCTGTCTCCCGAACACCCACCTCCTCTTCCCACTTTTTATCTTCTACAGAGCTAGAAACGGACCCACTTCCTCCTTTGGCCTTGACAAACTGTGGACTCACCCAGGCTGTGATAGGCACATTCGCTCCATCGGCTCCGCGGGTCCATGTCTCAGTGCTTTGCTCAGTGCTTTGCTGACCACTGTCAGGGCCACAAGACGGCCACCATGGGGAGGCTTTGGGTGTTGACATGGGGCTCCAACCAGGTCTGGACCTGGGTGACTGACCCTGGATAGGAAACTCCCTTTGTGAGCTCTGAAGTCCGTAGCTGGCACTAACAGATCCTGCCTGGTTGCCTGGCCAGGGCCCTTGGGTATGTTGGGTACAACCTGCCGGCGCTTTATGCAACACTGTGAGGTCTGCATAGTAGCGTATGGAGAAACCGAGGCACAGTAAGACTCAGGTCCCAGCAGCAGAGCAGTCCTCTGCCTCCCTGGGGCTTGCTCTTGACTTTCCAAATTTGGTCTTGTTTACCCCTTGCATGATCCAGAAGAGTGTGCGTCTCTTCTTGCTTATTTTTGTAGGGCTAGCATGGGGCAGGAAGTAAGGAAAAGCATAGAGTGCTGCCCTGCGCTGTGCCCTGCACCCTGCTCTGTGTCATGGCTGGGAGAATGTCAGGCTCAGTAACAACCAGCCCAGCACAGCCCAGCAGCAACTTAATAGGACTTACTCTCGTGTTACTGAGCAAAGCTGTGCTGCAGTTTCGGGACAGAGATCTGTGGTACTTAGGTCCCCAGCTTCCTGCCTGTACCAAATGCCCAGAAGGAAGGAGGCTGGGGGTCCACCGGGAGCCAGTCGTGCTGCCAGGGGGGTGGGGTGGGGGTGTAGACAGTGAGGGGCCCATGTCAGGCCCCTGCAGCCTGCTCTTCCCCAGCTCACTTTACCTAGGAATATCGCAGGAGAGAGGAGAGTGGCCTTCCATTTGTGTTCATTTAGCTCTGGAGCTAGCTGTCTTGCCTCCATTAGCATGGAATGTGGGGGTGGGGCTGGGATGGATAGAAAGGCTCACTCCCTTGATGGACAGCATGATCTGCACAGCAGAAAGCTCCAGAAGGCCCTAGAGAGGCCAATCCCTGGAGCTCACCCTACCTTCTACCTCAGCATCCTTCTCTGACAGCCCCATCCTGGCCTCTGGGATCTGCCCCAGCTCTAAGCGACTGTCTGTCAGTGGACTGAACCCAGGACGTCCTTTGTTCTCACAGTGGACTCAGGGCTGGAGGCCTGGGGGCATCTAGGAAGGAAGTGACTTCCCAGGGCCCTTGGCAGCCAGGATGCTCAGGGACCCCTCAGCCACCTTCAGAGCTGGGAGGTGTTTCTGCCCATGTGGAATCCAGGATCTTACAGCCAGGATGTCTGAGCTGTGGAAATTTCACCACTGGGTCCCAGACACAGCCTTCATGTCTGTCCCCAGTGTCCCAGCCTGCAAGGTTGGAGACCACCACATCCAACCCTATGTCTCTGGACTCTCTGAGTGGCACTGGGGAGGCCAGGAAAACCAGCACTGGGACAGGTGGCACTGGCAACCTGTCATGGCCAGAAGCTCCTGGAACCAGCACCTCGCACTGAGCCCACAGGGTCCGTCTTCTCACTGAGCAGTGGCCTTGCTGGGAGGACCAGGTGGGACCATTACAAATCAGAGCACAGAAGGGCTGTGGTTTAGAGCGGACAGGAGGGACATGTCAGGCTGGCTGGGAGATGGGACATCAGGGCCATGGATTTGGATCTCTGCCGTGGGTCCACATTATACAGGGCAAAGGTGGGCAGGCTCAAGGAGTGCAGGCTGCATGCCAGGCACTGGACAGGTGGGGATACGGCTTCCACCTTCCCTGTCCTCCTTGTCTGCTCCAGGCTCTCCCCAGGGACAGGCCCAGCTCCATCAGCCTCTGGCCTGGCCTCTACCCAAGAGCTTCCTGCAAAGGGGCTGGGGGCATGTGCCAGGCTGGACAGCAGGCACCCAGGATGGGCCTCTGTAGGGCTGATAGAGGTATGGCTGGGGGGTGGGGAGCTGTCCCAAACTTCTCTGGCCCAGACCCACACTGGCAGGGCTCCCAGCCTATGGATGGCATAGAGAGAGGTGTCAGGGGCCAGCCTGTGCTCGGGGGCTCCATGACAGAGGGGTAACAGAGAGGCAGCCACCTGCTCCAGGCAGCCCCTGTGGGCTCTGTGTCCTTTCTAGGATGGAATCAGCCACTGCAGAGCGGGGCATGGAGATGAGAACTGAGGTTCCTGAGATGGAGGCCCAAGGACATAAGCCAACAGAGGACAGCCTAGCAGCCATCACTTCCTCCGGCACAGGAGAGGGTGGCCACCAGGAAAGGGGTGGCAGGACTGGTGTACACAGAGCCAGTTGGAGAGGGAGGAAAGCTGGAGGTGTGGGCACAGGCAGCCAGAGGAGGCAGCGTCAGAGCTGAGGAAAAGAGCAGATGGCTCGGAGAGTTGGCGGGGAGGGGCTGCCTGCCCTCCCCGGCTGCCGCCGTCCTCGCCTCACCTCGAGACAGCGAATGTTTACTGATACACATTTTATTGCCTTTTATAAAACTTCCTTTGGCAACACAGGGTCACTGTGTTTGTTGATGGGCACCACAGTGTCAGTCCTCAGGTGGGCAAAGCAGAGCCGGAGCCCACTTTCAGGTGGGTGCTGGAGCCCAAGGACTCTGTCCAGGGGCTGCCCAGATGGTCCACAGATGGCCTGGGGGACACACAGAGTGCCCAGGACTGGCCGGGCACAGAGGCAGGAAGGCAGTCAGCCACCCAAGATGTCCAGAGTCTCTGGCCTCCAGCAGTCCACTGGGGCCAGTCATTCTGGCCATGTCACCAATGACTCATGAAGGGTAGCTGGATGCTGTTTCTGGAAAGACTCGGTTACCAGGCAGGGTAGCAGGACCCTCTGCCCGAGAGCTCCACGCCACCGGGTTTGCTCCGATGCTGCCTTGGACTCCCTTGTCCTGTGGGGGGTGGCACTGGCTGGGTCACCTTCAATGAGAGCTCACCAAAGAGGCAGGAGATGGACAGGGCTGGGTGACCACATGTTCTCCTTCCTGACCAGCCTGAGGCACAAGGGACCTCACCCCGTGGGGATAACTCTGCTACCAGAAGCAGAGTTGCTGCTGGGCACAGGGCCACTGGCTCTCTTTGTAGGTGGCTGTTTGGCCTCTCAGTCACTGCCCAAGCCTGCAGCCCAAGGAGAAGGAGGCACGAGGAGCTGGAGACAGACCCTTCCCCTCCACCCAAACATGAAGGCCGCTGCCCTGTCTCTGCCTTGTGACACAGCATTTCTGGAGGCCACCGGTCACTCCCTGTCCCATCCTGCCCCACACGCTGGCCGCTCAGGAGGCGTTCCCAGAGGGGCACTGCATCTCCATGGTGACCGTGTTGGGCGTGCTGCCCGAGGCCTCCCCTAGCTCGGCACCATCCCGAAGGGCCCGCTGGAAGACCACCCTGAGTGGTTCCCACAGCCGCTGTGACTTGTCCCTCCCGGCCAGGAAGTAGACGACTGGCTTTGCACAGCTGTTGATACAGATGCAAAGGTCGGTGACATACTCAGGGAAGGGGGCGGGGATCTGGAAGACCCAGAAGAGAAACCAGTCGATCTCCAGGTAGATGGAGGACACGAGGAAGACGGAGACGATGGCCAGGATGACATGGTTGAGTTTGGCAGACCGCTGGCGCAGCCGCGCACGGCACTCCACGTGCAGAATGAGGGCCAGGCAGGGCAGCACCATGATCGGGCAGAAGAGGAGGAAAAGCAGGATGCCCAGGAAGACGTCCATGTGCCTGCAGGGTGCCCCCGAGGGCTCGCGGCCCAGGAACACACAGAAGTAGTTGTGAATGCCGGTGACCAGGAGGGCCAGGAGCCAGAGCAGGGTGCACACGACAGCTGACAGGTGCTTGGGTCTCTGGCGCCAGTACCAGGAGGGAAAGATGACCGACACGCAGCGCTCTGTGCTGATGGCAGGCAGCAGGCTCACGCTGGTGACGAACGTGCAGAGCCCCAGGATCCGGCATACGCTGCGGACGTAGTCAGCGAAGGGGCCCAGGAAGCCACCCGTGTTGAGCAGGGAGAACACGGCCTTGCTGAACAGATAGGTGCCGTCGGCGCTGGCCAGGTGCAGGAAGTAGATGGAAAAGGGGGTCCTCTTGATGGAGAAGCCGAAGAACCAGAGGACCAGCCCGTTGCCCACCAGGCCACACAGGCAAAGCAGCAGGAAAATGTAGTCCATGATGGCAGGGGGCGGCGGCTTGACGATCTGCTCAATGGTCAGGAAGCCTCGACTGTAGAGTTCTGAGACCGCGTCCCCACCGGGACACATCTGCACAGGTGCAGAAGGGAGACACCTGGTGATGCGGCTGCCCCTCCCTGCACCGCCAGGCTGGCATCTGCAGCTTGGGGGCAGGGTTTGTAGGGTCACTGACTGTGGCTGAGCAGAAAATGGCCCCTTTGTCACCTGACACACTATTTCCCAGAGGCTTGAGCTAGCAGCGCAGAGCACCCTACCCACAGCAGTCAGCCACTCACGGCCCAGCAGTCAGAACAGGCTCGGTCTGAAGACACCCACATCATGCGAGATTAGGGAAAACTGAGGAGCCTTGTGGGTTGAGGGAGACCAAAGAGACAGGACTAATGAACCCAGTGTTACGTCCTGGACCTGAGCAATTGCCACCAAAGGGTGGTGAGCAGGGTGTGCGTGTAGACAAGGGTATTGCTTCCATGTTACATTGTTGGGAAGTGGAAATGGACTCAGGTTATGCATGGGAGTGTCCTTGTTCTCAGCAGATTCAGGTTTGGAGGTAAAGGAGCTTGCAGTCTGTGGTTTACTTTTAAGTGATTCTAGCAAAAAGTTCTATCTATTGAACGATACATAGAAACTACACATAGGGAAAGGTTGCCAAGAAGTGAAGGGAGGTGAAGGGGTAGGGATTTTCACCTCCTGTTCTTGCAAATGACTTGCAAATTGTTTTGTCAGTGTTTCCAAACAAAAACACAAAATATTTACTTCTAAAGAAATAAAATCCAACTGGGCACGGTGACTCATGCCTGAAAGCCCAGCTACTGAGGAGGCTGAGGCAGGAAGACTGCCAGTTTGAGCCTGGCCTGAACAATTGAGCAAGATGCTGTCTCAAATTAAAAAGGGTTGGGGATGTATCTCAGTGCACCCTGGGTTCACTCCCCGATACTAGAAGAAAAGAAAACTGGACTCTGGCCATAGCTGGAGTAGGAGGACTCTGTCCCATAGTAGGGTCAGAGAGAATTGGGGTTGGAGGCAGTTTCAGGGTTCTGGATTATAGGAAATCCCAGGGGATCCCTGGGAAGGGGGAAAGGCTTGTGACATTTGCTATTCATCTGGCCATAGGAAACTAAAAGCAAAACCCAGCTGAATGCCAGTCCTGCCCGTAAGGTCTGGGCAGGTGTGTAAATACACAAAGCTTGGCCAGGGGCTAGACACTGGAAAGCAGCAAACCCAAGGGCACCCACCCTGAACGAGGTGGACAGCCTGCCCTGCTCTGGTGGGTGGGTGTTAGGGTATAGCTGCAAGTAGAGCCACATCCTCCTCCCTGCTCCCCAGAGTGGTCAGAAATCTATATTGTGGTGTGCAGAGTCCTGAGTTTTCAGTGTTAACATTTAAAAAACGCTGCAAAAGTGCAGGCAAACACAACCCATCTCAGTTGATTGCATTCTCAGGTTGTTTTGGCCCTCTTATTCCTCAGGGCAAAGGCTGCCCTAAGCGCCTAACTGCCCTTCCCACACCTCTGCAGACAACACTAATCCATCCCAGCCCAAGGATGGTCTATTTCCATTGCTCAGGGCTTTTCAACAAAACAACAGAAAGGAAAACCTCTGCCATGCACATGAACACAGAAAGGTTCCTACAGAGGCAAGATCCTTTCTGCTTCCTGCAGATGGTTCTTACGGAAAGCTGGTCCTGAGAAACCACTCTTTTTTATTTTGGGTATTGGGAATCAAACTCAGGACCTCATGCCTGCCAGGCAGGTGCTTTGCCACTGAGCTAGACCCCCGGCCCAGTCAGGGATCTTCTGGCCTGGCTTAGATCAAGGGGATCTGTACACAGGAACTGGAGATGCCAGCTACACACTAGGGACACTGTGTTGCTCCAGGTGAGCTTTTTAATGGGGTCATTCACATGCACCTTTCAACACATTCATCTCTCTGCCTCCTTGATCCCCCAAATCCAACTGCTTAACTTGTGCTCTGCTTCCTTTGTGGGGGCGGGGTCTGGGGGTTTGATTATTCCAGGATTCCCAGGGCTCCTACATGGGGACAGACCCTGGGGAGGGAGCAAGGTGGCATAGCACTCTAGGGCTCTCCCAGGCTGGAAAAAGCCTGCAGTCTCATCCTGCAGAGGAGAAGGAGGCTGGGTGAGCCCCTGGGCGGGGTCGCTATTCGCAGGTACACCCTGCCTCGTAAGACCCCCGCCCTGGAGCCTGCCTCCTCCCTGATCGCGCTGTCTGCTCTGGGGATTCTGGAGATGCCCCCAGTGCATCCAACCTCTGCCTCCCAGGACAGGCTCCTCCATTCCACAGTGGGCACCCTGGGGAGGAGGGAAAGAATCAAGGGTATAACCGGTGGAGAAACCTGGGGGTGGGCGGGAGTCCAGTTCCTATGGAGATGCTTAGCCTGGGGTTGAAGAATTTGGAATAGGTAAACTGAGGGGTCCTTTCAACCCGAGTGCTCTGCTGGGACTCAGAAGGGAATGCTTGACTCTTCAGCAAGTGCAGAGGTGTGAGTGGAGAGAGGGAGGGCAGAGGCAGGGTTACCGGAGGGCTTATCTGTAGCAGGCAGGGCTGGTGCCTGCAGAGGGCGGTGAACCCATGACCAGAGGTCAGCCCACAGTGGGTTATGGCTCCAGGAGCTCATGCTACCGGGGTCACCCTAGAGGCAGCATCCAGAGCTTCCTGGCAGGGCCTGGCCATAGTGAATCGCCAATTGTCCACCTCTTCAGGGAGAGAGGAGAATGAGACCATTCAGGGCTGGTAAAAGATAATGAAGGACAGCATGGGTGGGAAGCGACTTTCAGGGTGGCCAATGTCCAAGCTTGCTTCCCTAACAAGGCCGCTGGATCTGAGGGACCAGGTAACCAGGAGCAGACCATATGGTCTAGGGCTAGAGGGTGGGACCGGGAGGCGGGCAGTGGGGGAGGATATTCGGCTCTGTGTGTTCCTCCCATATGCTCCTCAAGCAGCCCAGGGACCCCTCTGCTGCGTGACACTTGCCTTGTCCCCGTTGTTGGGATGGGCCTCCCAGGAGCAGTTTCCAGCCATCTTCAGGCCTGGTGAGTCCAGATCGCTGCTCACGGCTCACCAGCCTGCACGCCCACCTGGCAAGAGTGCAGAGAGGCTGGATGGAGGGTGCAGGGGTCCCACCCCTACCAGACCCCCGGCCCCAGGGCTTTCTGCACCCATGGCAATCTCCCTCTCCCTCTGAGCCCAGGGCTTTGTGGGACTGTCCAGTTGGGATCTGCAGCAGGTCACCTTGGGGCACAGCCCCCTGCTGGCCGTGCATCCCTAATTTTGACCTTTGCTGGCCCTTGTGAGCCTCATGGCCACTCACTGGGAAGCCCTTTCTGTTCTTCTCTGATGTGCAAGGTTTGTGAAGCTGAACTGCCTCTGTTCTCACACATGTATTTACCCCCGCTCCACCCACATATGTGTTGAGCTCGGTCTTTGTGTCCTGGCTCAATATAAAGTCAGGGTTCCAATAATCTGTCCCAGCAGTTGGTGGTAGAGGAGGAGGGTGGATCAGATTTGGCTGAGGGCACTTCCTGGAGGAGGAGGCCTTTGGTTTGTAACATGCTAAAGCACCTAGTCTCTCTCCCCTCCTGCAGGTGCTTGGATGGCAGGTCCACCCAGCCATCTGGCTCATTGTCGTTAGCACCAAGCCAGCGCCAGCTGAGCACCTGCCTGCCCACTTCTATCCATCCTCAAGCATGGCCCTCACACCGGCAGCGGGGCAGGAGCCCTTTTTCCCCTTTGGTGTAGGAGGCTCAGGCAGTGAGGTCACCTGGCCAGACACTCACAATCCCCGCACACCCTGAAGCTGTGTAGGTATCTGTGCATTATCAGGGCGCCTGTAAGGGGCTGGGGATGTATCTCAGCCGCAAGGCACCTGCCCGGCAAGCGCAAGGCCCTGGGTTCGATTTCCCATACCAAAAAAAAAAAAAAAGAGGATTGTAGGGAGCAAGCCTGGAGCCCCAAGGTGGCCCTGGATTTCTTGAAATTGGGGAAACTGAGGCTGTGCGCACAAGGGGCTCACCGGCCACAGCCGGCTGCAGGCTGCTGACCCTCCCCCAACCCCGCGGGAGTGCAGAACAGCCCTTTCGCTCCACTCCCCCGAAATTCCTTCTTCTGCCTGGCCCGCTGCCTCCTCCCGTCCGGGGGCGGGGCCGTAGCAGCGGCGCCTATCATTGGCTGCAAAGGGTGTCGGTCCACGAGAGTAACCCGCCTCCTGTTTAACCCTTGGCGTCCTGGAGCCGTGGGCTCCATTGCAGCTGGAGAGGTCTAGGCTGGGTCGGGGTCTCCGAGGCCCAGGGCCCAGCGTCAGCCTTGGGTCCCCTCCCACTGCGGCCTTGCTGCTTTCCCGCCCCTGGCTGCCTGACGCACCTTTGGGCGCTGTACAGTCCTGTGTCCTCGGAGTGACTGCACCCCTCTGTCCCCCCCTCAGCGTGGGGCCTGGGTGTGGTCTGTGTGAGTGTGTGAGCCTAGATGCATGTGCTGAACTTGCCAATCTCAGGTGTCGCGGAGTGCGGGTCTTTACTCCCCCTGCCCTCCCTCAGCCATCTTGACTCTGGGCCACCTTCCCCTGCCAGGTGCCCGGTGCTTCCCGCTCCCTAGGACTGGCTCAAGCCTTCCCAGTGTCCTACACCCCAGACCCACCTGGCTGCACGTAAATGTCCCCTAGCCCCCTCCACTGCCTCCGCTCTTCTTGGTGTCCCTTCTAGAAGCCCATCAGCCCAAGGTTTGGGCCCCAAACTTTGCCTCCAGGACTGCCAGACTCAGGAAAGCCCCTCACCCCAGCCAGACTAGACCCCAACTATGGGCGCCCCTCAGGCAAGGGACTGCCCAGCCCTGTCCAAAGTGGACACACATTATAGGGTCCTGCTCACCTTTCCGATCAGTTTGATCCGTGTGTCTGAGTCCTGATTCTGGTCCTGTCGGAGACAATCTGAAAAGGTTTCACTTCTGCACAGAGAGATCTAGAAGCCAAGTGGACCCCAGATGGGTCATATTAAAGACATGTGTGTGACGTGTATGGGATGCGTGTGCTCCTCTGAGGGGATCGGGGCTGTGACAGTGCTGGTTCCCTCTCAAGCTGACCCACAAGGCTGCCTCCTCCATCCCCACCCGCAAACCAAGGATGGCATGGCCACCTTCCTCCTCCGGCTGTTCCCTTCTTCACACCCCACCCTCCACAACACAGACCTTCTCCTCACTCCCACCCTGGGGCCAACTGTACTGGCTGGGCCTGAGGCCACTGGCCATGGGAGATGCCTGTCTGCTGCTCCCCTGGACTCATAGTGAACCTGTATTCTCTCACTCTAGGTCCCAGGTCCCCTGTTCACAATGCAGCTGGAAAAGGACCAAGACCTGGCCAGCAAACAGTCTCATCAGCTGTGGACTCCGTATCAGTGCAGCCAGCTAGGGAGAACATGGGACCACAGCTGCCCAGTGTCCCGGGCTGTGCAGGCGGATCTCCGAGTGTCCCTCTGGGGCTGTCTCTACTGCTTTCCTGAGCAGAGCAGGGCTCAGCCTTCATGGTAGTGGGAGTGTGGAGAGCAATGGGAGCCTCTCCCCAGGCTTGGGACACTGCCCACTGGGTGTTCCCTTCTAGGTCTTCCAGAAAGCACACTTGAATGTGAAGCTGGGGGAGGGATGGGGCAGCCTCTACCAGCAGAAGGACAGAACAGGGACTGGCCATGGAGGACAGCTAGGGGCTGGGGAGAGGCCAGCTGGGGGTGGCAGTCGGGGCCTGCCACCCAGGAGGGGGACTCTCCAAGTCCTCCAATGTCTTTGGGAGTCCTAGAGGCTTGGGAGTGGCAGAAGTCTTCTGGCATGCATCAGCCCAACCCTTCCGGCTGCTTTTGGAGAGGTGGGATTTCTGTTAGCTGCCTGCCCCAATAGTGCCCACTCCCTGTGCTGAGAATATCCACCTGATTTTCCTGCCCTGCCTGGCCTTCACTCTGCACTCCCATCCCCGGACAGCCCTCCCCTGGTCCCTGGGCCCCAGGGAGCTACCTGCAGCTGTCCTGGTCCGAGGAGGCCTTCCCTGTGGAGGGCTCCTCCTGGGACTCCTGGTAGCAGACCCACCAGGGCAGCAGGCCAGTCCAAGTACTGCCCAGAGCCTCGGAAAAATGAGAGGGAGCTCGGGGTGGAGGACGAGCCCTCGCCTGCAGGAGGAGATGGCTTTGGAAGCAGAACCCGCCCCAAACCCAATTCCAAGCCCGGCAGGAGAGGGAGGGCAAGGGAGGAGGAGAAGGGGCTGAGCCTGATGAGGCTTCAGGAAGGAATGCCCTGCTCAGGAGCCCCCCTGCCCCCCCAGCTCCACTGGGAACTCATCTTCGCCTGGTGACGTCGCATTGGCCCAAACATTGCCGGCCCGAGTCCAGCTGCTAATCTCCCGCGCATCCTGCAGCTCCGTGAGGCTGCCCCATAGAGGGAGCCCTGGGCTGTCCACTTTCCTGATGCTTTGCTCTTCCCCGCAGTGGGCATTTTGGGCTAGTGGGGCCATCTCCATCCTGTTGTTTCCACTGACTGAGGGACTGACACTGGGAAACCGAGAAATAGCAGGAGAGGGCTCTGAGGGGGGGCAGTGCAGAATTGGCAGAGGGGCAGTGACAGTACCCAAAGCACCTTACCCTTTCTCCCCACCCAGGAGCCAGCCTAAGGCCCCCATGGGCTAATGGAACCAGGAATTCCCTTTCTTCAGCCCTAATAGCAATCAGATGGTGCAAGTGGAAAATCACAGCGCTCGCCTGGCCGGAGCAGGCAAGTTGGCGGCGACGGTGCTGGTGCCTGGAGCGTGCTGCTCTGCGGAGGGTGAGTCAGTCTCTCCACCCAGGGGTCCTGGAACAAGTTAGTGACTGGGGCATGGAGCGTGGCCCTGAGATGGGGGGTGGGGGGGCAGGGTGCAGGACCCAGGGCTGTGGCCTAAAGTGTGGGACAGGGAGCTTCTCAAGGAAGGGCCCTCCCTGGGCCAACTTTCTCATGACCCAGGAGCCGGAGGGAATTCATACTTTCCCTGTGGGAGCAAATGGTGCCCAGATTGGGGAAGAGGGACCTCTGGGAGCATCACAGAGACTGCAGAAATAGCCCTTCTGCCACTGTCTGTGGAGGAACCTGCGGCCCCTGCCCCACCCAACCCAACCTTCCAAGAGCAGGAGGGAGCCCTGGACTGCGCCACAAGCTGGGGCTTCTGAGAGGAGAGGGCTCTGGGATGCTGGAGGCTGGGGCCACTCCCTGCAGAGAGAGGCTGGCCTGGCGGCAGGGAGGATGGTGACCAACTGGCCGCCTCCTCTTGGGGCAGGCAGCTGGGGCCCAGCTGGACTGTTTGTTTACACCGGGAGACTGGGGGAGGCCTAATCCAGGCGAGTTCCAAGTTTGATTGGATTTGGACACTTAAAAGGAATTGTGTGAAGTGGGCAGTGCCTCTGGAGTCCACCGCCTTATTTGGTATGGAAATTTGTTTCTCTCAAAATAAGAGAGAGGTGCTTGTAAGTGGGAACATAGTCGTCCTTTGCATGAGCTGGTGGAGTCCTCTTGCCACTGTCCCAGTCTGTTTGGGTAGCTGTTAACAGAAAACCACTGGCCTGGGCTGGGGCTCATAACCCGGAACTTACACCTCATTGTGCTGAAGGCTGAGGCCCTGAGCAAGGAACTGGCGGATTTGGATTTGGTGGCGGGTGAGGGCCCCACGCGTGGTTTGCAGGTGGTATCTTCTTGCTGTGTTCTTGCATGGGGGGAGGAGCCAGGAGCTCTCTGGAGTCCCTTTTGTAAGGGACTAACCCCACTCTTGAGGGGGCGCCTTTGCAATCAAATTGTCTCTCAAAGTGCCCCCTTTTAACACCATCATCTTGGGGGTGAGGATTTCAACATGTGAATTTTGGGAGGCACAGGAATACAGTCTGCACCAGGAAGCTGGGACCCTGGGGAGTGCAGAGGCCAGGCAGCTGCAGGGACAGTAGAGGGAGCCCTCGGCTGGCAGGTGGGAGTGGGGTCATTCACTTACTCACTCACCAGGGCTCAGGGCTCAGCTGTGAGGTGAGTGGCTCAGGTGGCCACTAGCATATGATCCCTGCTCTTCCAGCACTCATATTGTGTCCCTCTGCTCTGAATGGCCCCCACCTGCCATCAGGTGTCCTCCTCTGCTCCGCCCCAGTAGAAAAGAACTGTGTGTCCTATCAGGGGCTTCGCAGATTTACTCAGCTGCCTGCACCTCTCCCTGTGACCTCTCCCATGGGTGCAGGCCGGACCTTCCTCTGCTAGGGTCCCCCGGGGGTGGCAGTCTGGTTCTGAGCAAAGCTGTCTCTGCCTGGTCCTGGGGTCGGTGGTTGCCACGTTGTCCACCATCTGTGAGCTCTGCCTGCGAGTCCGACTAGATCTGTGTCGCTGACCATCTCCCATGTCTAGTGAGCAGCGGGTGCACATCTGAGATTCTGTCCCGGACGTTTCACCACTTACTGAATCTGTATGGTGACATCTACCCATGCTCAGGTGGTGTCTGCAGAGCACTTGGAACAGGTATGAAGTGTCTCTTCAGCCCGCGGTCAGGAGAGACTCCCTGTGACATCATGTGGGCAGACCGTAGGTGAGGAGCCACGGAGTGACAGAAGTGCCAGGGGGGTCTGAGTCACCCACCCATGCCTTCAGGACCTGCTGCAGTCTGATGTCATGTGTCCCACTGTCATTTATGAGGAACTGTGGAATACATTTAATTGAAGATGGGCACCTGGGGTCACTCGGTAACTTTGTGTCCCATAGTCAAATTGGGTCCCGCCTGTGCTCAACACCAAGGCTGCTAGAAACTAGGCCTCAGAAGCAGTTGTCTTCGGAGGACAACTCCAGACCTCTAATGGTCGGTCCAGGGACACACACCTACAGGAGCCTGCTGGGGGCACCACGCAGAACCCCATATGGCCAGATTCCCCAAGTCCCCTGGACTTGCTGAGAAGATGGGATGGAGGAGGACGGCACCTGAACGTCATGCAGAACCTTCTCTCTGCTCTCTCTGCTCATTCTGGAGGCCGTGCCGGGTAGCAGGATCCAGCCGAGGGGCATCATAAGGGAGCTGTATGCCACGCCCAAACCCTGGACCCTGTGTGCCCCTCTCAGAGGGGACACCTCCACGTGCCCTAAAGCTCCACGGAGATGCCAGGCACCCTCTGCCAGGCCTGCGGCTACAGGCCTAGGGAGCCTACTGTTTCTCTCTTGTCGGGGCCAGCCTGCTAGGTGCTGTCAGTGAGGTCTCTACCTTATCTAAGACCCCCAGTGGTTACCTGCAGAGAGTGTGGAACTCTGGATACATTATCTTTCTTCTATGGGAAATGTTTAATTTATAAACTGGGAATGGTGGTGCATGCCTGTAATCCTAGCATTCAGTAGGCTGAGGCTGGAGGGTCACTGTGCCAATGCCAGCCTAACTACATAGTGAGTTCAAGTCCAGCCTAAACTATACAGTGAGTTCCTGTCTTAAAAAGAACAAAAGAAGCAAGCCAAGTATGGAGACTCACACCTGTAATTCCAGCACTAGGGAAACTGAGGCACAAGCCACATACTGAGTTCAAGGCCAGCCTGACCTATATGGTGAGACCTTGTCTCAAACCAAAACAGAACCAAACCAAACCAAACCAAACCAAATCAAACCAAACCGGCCAGAATGTGACTCAATGTGAAGACTGTAGCCCCTCCAAAGAAGACAGAAACAATCCTTCCTTCTTCCTTCTTTATTTTTCTTTTCTAGCATTTTCTCTCTGGCAGACCTTCTACACTCAGAACCATGTGAGCCAATTTAGTTGGGTGTTATTTATTTAAGTTGACACAACCGATTAACTATCACTCAGTCTACACCTTGTCAACTTGACTATGGTTCTTTAAACCATCGTCTCTAGATACAAAGACAAGTTCATTATTCTGTCTAATATAACCATCCTGTGTACAAACAGAAACACACTAATTCCTTCCCCAGAATAGAGGGCAAGTTTTCTTTGGGTGATGCTTTCTCTTAACATTTCATAACTTGAAGGTTATAACATAGGTTTAACAATACTTAAGAATCAATATTAAATCTGTCAACACTTTATCACATTGGAATCATGTTAGGAGCAACTATTACAATCCTTGTTGCTCTGACTTTTCCTGACTGTGTGGTCCAGGAGCCTTTAGGACTGGCCTGTGGGAAAGGTTTGGAGGCTGTGCTTGATGGGAGACTCTGGCCAGAACTCAGAAGGCTGCTAGAAATGCTGCTGGGAGAGGCTCGGGAGGCTTCTGCTGGGCAGCAGGACCGCTTTGGCTGTCAGATTCCAGGTTACCTGTGGGTTTTTTTTTTCATTTAAAAAACTTTATTGGTACATACAGAATGATCATATTCATCATAGGAAGTTTGTACGTGTCCAGGTTATATCTTGCTTCTTTTTTTCTCACTCTCCTCCTCTCCCTTCCACTTCTCCTTCCTTCCTTATTTACAGAAGCTTGGTTTCCATTTTTCCTTAGTCCTTTTTCTTTTTCTTTTTCCTTCTTTCCTCCCCTCCCTAAGTCCCCTTATCATTTGAACATTTTCTCCCCGTTTCTCAGGGTCTGTTTGTATATTTTGGTCCTTATTTACACTTTTGATTTCTCACACTAGAGAAACCATATGGTATTTAAACATGTGCCAAATTTATTTCACTTAAGAGTGTGGTCTTGAGGTGCATCCGTTCAGACAGAAGTGTCTCAAGCTTACCCTTCTTTATGGCAAAATAGTGCTACTCCTTATAAAAAAACCCATATCTTCTTTATCCATTTGTCAGTTGATGGACATTTGGGCTGTTTCCAAGATTTAGCTATTACAAATTGTGCCACTATAAACATCAGTTGCATGTATTGCTGTGATATGGTGCTTTTAATTCTTTTGGGAAAATACCAAGAAGGGGAATAGTCGTGGTGAATGGAACCTCTAGTTTTAGTTTTTTGAGCAATCTCCACACTGGTTTCCATACTGGTTGCACCAGTCTACACTCCCACCAACAGAGGAGAAGGGTTCCTTTTCCCCTGTAGCTCTGTCAGCATTTGTTACTGGTTGGTTTCTTGATAATAACCATTCTTTCTGGAGTGAGATGTAATCTCAGCATTATTTTAATTAGCATCTTTCAAATGATCAGTGATGTTGAACATTTTTTTTCATATATTTCTACTTCTTCATCTAAGAAGTGTCCATTATAGATGCCAATTTTTTGAATTGTGTCTTTAAATTTGGGAGTGTGTGATTTTTTGAGTTTTTAAAAAATATATATTTTGGATATTTGTCTGAGGAACAACAGCTGGCAAAATTTTTTACAACTCTGTGGGTTGTCTTTTTATTCCATTGGTGATTTCTTCTGCTGTACAGAAGCTTTCTAATAAGATCCCAGTTGTTGATTCTTTCTGAAATTTCTTGTGGAATTGGTTTTTCTTTTTTCCATAAAGTCTTTGTCTACACCAGTGTCTTTAAGAGTTCCAGCAATTCTATCTTCCAGCAGATTTAGTGTTTCTAAACTGTTTTAATATTTAGATCTTTGATCTATTTTGATTTTATCTTAGTACATGGTAAAAGACATGGATCTATTTTTAATTTTTGACATGTGGAAAACCATTTTTTTAGCTAATATCATATTGTTTTTATCAAATAGCTTTGCAGTGTAAAGCTATTTGATAAAAGGTGTGAGGTTCCTAACCTTGCCTTTGTTGCCCAGAATTGCTTCTGCTATTCTAGGTCTCTTTTGGTTCCAAATGAGCTTTAGGATTGTTTTTTCTAATTCTGTGAGATATGCTATTGGTATTTTGATCAGCAATGTATTACATCTGTATAACAATTTTGGAAGTATAGCCATTTTTTACTATATTGGCTCTTCCTACCCAAGAATGTGGAATATCTTTCCATTTTCTGATATCTTGTTCAATCTTTGTTTCTTTAGAGTACTGTAGTTTTATTTTTTCCCAAATCCATTTTATTTCAAGGAGAAAAAGTAAAAGAAAGAAAGAAAGAAAGAAAGAAAGAAAGAAAGAAAGAAAGAAAAAGCAAAATTTCAAAATACGTCAATCAGGGGACAACAATGGTACATACATTGCTCATTGTCATACCCAAATCATTCACCCAGAGCACAAGACACCTGCATTCAATTGTCCAAACAATACCAGCATAAATCTTTCTCTTCAGTGACCTCAGTAGTATAATTATCTTAACTATTTCTATATATAAATACATACTCATATACATATGTTGTTTGTAGTTTTCTATGGAGAGGTCTTTTTTACTTACTTTGTTAGATTGATTCCTAGGTCTGTCTGTCTTTCTTTCTTTCTTTCTTTCTTTCTTTCTTTCTTTCTTTTTTTCTTTCTTTCTTGATTCTTTTGTGAAAGGTTTTGTTTTCCTGATATCTCTCTCAGTGAGTTTGTTATTTGTATACAGGAATGCTATTCATTTTTGAGTGTTGACTTTGTATCCAGCTATGCTACTGAATTTGGTTATTAAATCTAGAAATCTTTTGGTGGAGTTTTTGGGGTCTTTTATGTAGAATATCATGTCATCTTCAAATAATGATAATTTAAATTCTTCCTTTCCTATCCTTATTCTCTTTATTTCATTCTCTTGTCTCATTGCTCTGGTAATGTTTCCAGGACTATATTGAATAAGAGTGGTGACAGTAGATGTCCTTGTCTTGTTCCTGATTTTAGAGTGAAAGCTTTCAGTTTTTGTCCATTTAGTATGATGATGGCTGTGGGTTTTTCATAGATTGCTTTTATCAAATTGAGATAAAGACCATCTATTTCAGTTTTCTGCAGATTCTCTCCCTCTCTCTTTCTCTCTCTCCCTCCTCCTCCCTCTCTCTCTCTCTCTTTTGGTACCAGAGATTGAACTCATGACCTTGTGCTTGCCAGGCAGGCACTATGCCACTGAGCTATATCCCTGAAGTTTTGTGGGGTTTTTTTTGTTGTTTTTTTGAAAGTCATGAATGGGTGTTGGACTTTGTCAAATACTTTTCCTGCATCTTTTGAGATGATCATATGGTTTTTGTCCTTGGCTTGGTTAATATGGTGTATTATATTTATTGATTTACATGTGTTAAACCATTCCCACATGCCTGGGATGAATCCTACTTGGTAATGATCTTGATGATTTGCTACATTTCGTTTACCGGTATTTTATTGAGGATTTTTACATCTATGTTCATTAGGTAGATTGGCCTATAGTATTCTTTTTTGGTTGGATTCTTCTCTGGTGTGGGTATCAGGGTAATGCTTGCTTCTAGGAATGATTTGGGAATATTGCTTCCCCTTCACTTGCATTAAAGTTTGAGGAGTAGCAACATGAGGTCTTTTCTAAATTTCTTACAGAATTCAGCAATGAGTCCATCAGGGCCTGGATTTTCCTTTTTGTTAGGTTTTTAATTACATCTTCAATTTCATTGACTATTATCAATTTATTTAGAATTTTTATATTTTTTTATTCAACTTTGATAATTCATATATATTTAGGAACCTGTCCATTTCTTTGTTTTCCATTGTATTAGAATGCATGTTCTTGAAATAGATTTTGGTGATCTTCTGGATTTCTGTAGGATCTGTTGTGGTTTCACCCTTTTCATTCCTAATTACATGGCCTTGAGTATTTTCTTTCCTTTTTAAAATAAGGTGTCTTTGTTACTTTTGTTTTGTTGCTGGGACCAAATACCCAACACCCAAACTTAAAGAAGGAAAGGTTTATTTAGCTCACAGTTTGTGGAGGTTTCAGTCCATAATCAGTAGGCTCCAAGGCAGAGTGGTGCAGCAGAGGGGAAACAGTTATGGTTACAGAAGACAGCAAAGCAACAAGAGCAAAAAAGAAGAGAACAAGTCTCTTTTCCTCCCTTATATTGTAAGCAGGCTAACCCCAGGGCTTGTATAGCACCCATACTACCTCCATGCCTTTCTCTTGCACAAGACAAGGATGTTTACAAAGTGAGGATCCTGGCCCTCAGCTGAGTTTCCTAGTTAAACTTCTAAACTTTTTAAATTGGCACAGCAATATGCTAGAGCGGTAAGGGCATGTCCTCTATACCCTAAAATGTAGAACTGCTGAGTTACTTAGTTAAGGTTTTCCATCTTATTAGAATGCATGTTTCTGAAATAGGTTTTCATGATCTTCTGGGTCTATGTAGGATCTAGTGTGGTTTCACCCTTTCCATTTCTAATTACATGGATTTGAGTCTTTCCTTTTTTGATAAGGTTGGCTACTGGTTTGTCAATTTTGTTTAATATTTCACAAAACCAACCAATTCACTGATTTTTTATATTGTTTTCTTAGACTCTATTATATTAATTTCTGTTCTGATCTTTATCATTTCCTCCCTCATATGAGATTTGGGCTTGACTTGCTTAAGGTTCAACATTAAGTTGTTTATTTGAGCTTGGTCTGTTTTTCTGATATGGAAATTCACCGCTATAAATTTCCCTTATAAGACTGCTTACATTATGTCCCTTAAGTTCCAGTATGTTGACTGGTATTATCATTTACCTGTAGAAACTTCCTAATTCTTTTTTTTTTTTTTTTTTGAGACAGGACCTCTCTATGTACCCAAGGCTAACTTTGAACATGTAATCCTCTGGCCTCAGCCTCCTGAGTGCTAGAATCACAGGCATGTACCACCACACCCAGCTTCCAATTTCTTCTTTAACTTCATCTGTAACCCAATGGTTATTCAGGAGGGTCATACTTAGTTTCCTTATGTTTATGAAGCTTTTATGGTTTCTTTTGCCCTTGATTTCCAATTTCACAGCACTATGGTCTGATAATATGCATGAGATAATTTAAATTCCTTTGCATTTACTTAAGCATATTCTATGAGCTAGTATGTGGTCTATTTTGGAGACTGTCCCATGTGCAGATAAGAAGAATGTGTATTTTGACTTTGGGAGGTAAAATAGTCTGTAGATATTTACTAAGTTCATTTGTTCAGAAGTTTGGTTGGATTCTGATATTTGTTTGTTGATTTTTTTTTGTCTAATTGATCTATTTGTGACAGTGTGGTATTGAGATCCTCCATTACAATTGTAGAGCTTATTTGGTTTTTCAAATATTTTTTGATATTTGTTTTGTATTTGGGTGAGCTGGTATTTGATGCACATATATTTATGATTGCTATCTCTTCCTCTTGGATTATTCACTTTACCAGGATGTAGTGACTTTCTTTGTCTCTCTTAGTCTTGAAATCCTCTTTGTCTGAAAATAGAATAGTTACTACTGCTTTTCTTCTGAGTTCCTGTTTCATGGTGTATGGTTTTCCATCCTTTGACTTTCAGTCTATGAATTTCTTTTTGAATTAAATGTTTCTCATATGTAGCATATTGTTGGATCTTGCTTCTTGATCCATTCTGCCAGTCTGTTTCTTTTGATTGGGGAGTCAAGACCATTAACATTGATGGTTATAACTAATATGCACTGAGTTATCCTTCTCATGTTATTTTCCTGTTGTTGGTTCCCTTCCCCCCATTCCCTGTTTAACTGCTTGCCTTTCCTGGTGGATTCATTCTGTTGGGATTTGTGGCATTGTAGTCCTTGTTATCTTTTTCTAGAATGTCTTCAGAATATTTCTTAGTGCCAGTTTGGTAATTATGAATTTCCTCAAGTGTTCTTTGCCATGGAAGTATCTTTTTTCTCCATCTGTTTTGAAGGATAGTTTTGCGGGGAACACTAATTTGGGTTAGAGGTTAGAATATACACATTATGCCTTGGCAGAAACTTTGTCTGCATTTTGCTCATGTCCAGAGACTTTGCCTGAGACTGAGATTAAGGGTAGCTGACTAATTAATCTTGCAGAAGAAATTTCAAGACAGTCTAATATTGGGGAACAGGTATGGTCACTGTTTGGGGCTATTAGCCTGACTTACATTGAGAATTAAGAGCAAAGTGCCCAGAAGAATGATTTAAAACATTGTGAATGTGGCCATAAGGGAAGCACCAGTAAAACTGTGGACTGCAAAGAAAGAGCAGAGAACTTAGTTGCTGAAAAGGAAGGGGACAGCAGAAAAGATGGCATGAGGACACCACAAAACCCAGCAGAATTCCACCCTCGGCAGCCTTAAAATTACAAGAGTGAAAGACTGCTTTGAGAAGAGAGCCCCAGAGAACGATATTCCAGAATGGCAGTGGCCTATGGAAGCTGTTTCTTGGGATTTTGCTCATAGGCACTTGACCCTTAGAGCCAAGAGAGAAGGAAGCCTGGTTACTACCTCAGCTGGCAGCAGGCCTTTGGGTCATTCACATGGTGCTGGTTTTAGGTGCATGAAAAATGCAAGAGTTGTGGGATCAGGAAGGCCAGGCAGAAGGCCTTCAGATTCAGAAGGAGGCCTGGAAGGCCATGCAATGTGTTCCTGAAAGGGCAGTGTGAACCTAAAGGTGCAGTGGAGACTTCAGAAGTTTGGAAAAGCCAGGGGTGTGGATCATCTGAGGAAAACTGCAATGAGGGAGCAGAGTTGACCCAGGAGAGAAGCCATGGAAACTACAATCACTAGCGGTGTTGTAAGGGCAGTGGCACCCAGGGCAGTGGCACCCAAGCCCTTTGAAGTTCCCATTTTGCCACAGATTTCCTCGGATGCTGGACATGGAACTACAGGACTTAATGTTTGCCCTTCTGGATTTTGGCCTTTATTTCCACTCCTTCTTATCCACCTCTTTGTACCTTTTAGAATGGAAATGTCTATCTTGTGCCACTGGATGTTAGAAGTGTTTAATTTTCTTTTCATTTGTACAGCAGTTTATAGCTAAGAGTTTGCCTTCGATCTCAGAGGAGACTTTGGACTTGGACTTTTCAGCAATGCTGAAACAGAGTTTTGGCAACTTTTGGGGATGAATTAAATGCCGTTTGCACAAAGAAACGTGTATGAGTCTTTCAGGAGCTGGGGCAGAATGTGAAGGTTTGTGTCTAGATGTCTCTCACCCCTCCCCAAGTCTCATGCAGTGATAAGTGAGGATTTTTTAGGGTGGCTTGAGCTAGAATGTATGATTCTGGGATTATGAGTGTGCGATTAGTAAATCAATCCACTGGTAGAATTGGTACACACCCTAACCCAGGTGACCTAGATAGAATATAAGAGGGACAGAAGGAAGCTGCTCTTGTCCCCTTCCTGGGTTGCTACTTCACCTGCTTGCTTTTTCTGTCCACTTCCTGCCGTGAACTGTTTGTGCTCCGCAATCCTTCTCTGCCATGCCACCCTGCCTTGGAGCCAGCTGACTATGAGGCAAATAAACCTCTACCCCTTTAACTTCAGGTGTCAGTTATTTTGTCTCAGCAATAAGAAAACAAAGACACATGGTGAGATGAAGTGAAGTGATGCAGTAATCCTGAGACATAATGTTAGGTTGTCCTGGAAGCATTAATTGACACAAGCAGCGTAACACTGTGATAGTCAGTCTAACACTGAACACTACTAAGAGCTTGTGGTTGCTTTTCATCACTGTAACAAAACACCTGAGGCAAATGCCTTAAAAGGAAGGAAGGTTTACTTTTGCTTACGATTTCAGATGTTTCATCTTGCCTCTGTTGCAGTATAGTAGATTAGAATGGGAGCACCTGGTTGAGGAGGCTCACCTCATGGGATCCAGGAAGTCAAACAGAGAGACAAGCAGGGACTAGGGTCTCCACATCTCCTTCCAAGGCCACCCCCAATGACCTCACTTCCACTGGGACATACTAAAGATTCCACCACCTCCCACATGGGGACATTCATGATCCCAACTGATCAGGGACTAATGGGCAGATGGTGTACACAGGGTGGATACACAGCACAGAGTGTCTTCATGTCTTGGGCAGGACAGAAAGGCAGGAGTTTTCATCATGCTGTGCAGAAAAGCCTGTGATTTAAAAACTTAGGAATTGTTTATTTCTGGATTTTTGCATTTACTATTTTCAGGTCATGGTTAAGGGTAAAGGAAACTACCGTATATTAGATCATTTGTTTGTCATCCTATGGAATGGCAAGGTAATCATGAGAACTAATTGGTGATGGGGACTGGAGAGTGCTTCTGTGACTATTTAGTGAAAACAAACTTTTCATTATATTTTAAATAATGAGTATGGAGGGAGAAATAACTCTCTAGATATTGCTGATTTTTTGCAGTAAAAACACCATATCCAAGCCAGGTATGGTAGTGTATATCTCAAAACTCTGACAGGCTGAAGCAGGAGGATTCCAAGTTGGAGCTCAGCATGGGCAATGTAAAGACTCAATAAATCATTAAGTCAAATTTTATGTCAAAATAAAAGTTTAAGAAAAAACTTACTGGGGATGTAGCTTAATGCAAAGGCCCCAGTTCAATGGCCAGAACTTGGGGAGGAAAAAAAGAAAAGAAAAGAAAAGAAGAAAAGCAGAAAAGAAAAGAAAAGAAAAAAGAAAAGAAAAGAAAAGAGAAACAACTTTCAGATGCCACATCTAGAAGTGTCTTGGTTACTTTTTTCTCATTGTTGAGACAAAATACCTGACACTCAAAATTAGGGGAGGAAAGGTTTATTTAGCTTACACTTTTTGGAGGTTTCAGTCCATACTCAGGTGGCTCCGAGGCAGGGTGGCATGGCTGAAGGACAGCAGTTCATGGCAGCTGCAAGCAACAAGAGCGAAAAGGGCAAAAAAGGGAAAAGCCCACCTCTTTCCCTCTCCTATATAGAACGCTGGCTCCTTGTCCCTGGGCGGGTGCAGCATTCACACCACCAATCCCAGTCCTAGACAATGAACCAATCACAAAGGCTAGATTCAGCCGCTTCCATGACTGCATGAGGCTTTGGGGGGGACACTTAGACAAGCCATAACAAGAAGACCATGTGAAATTGGAGTCCACTTGATTAAATTTGGAATATGAATTTTGCTTTTTATTTTGAGAGAGGGAGGCAGATCTGGTGGTTTGTGCTTGGCCATGTCTATGAAGTAATCTCCCCAGTGTTACAGGGAGCTGCTGAGAGCCCCTGGCCCAGCTGCCTTAGAGGCATGGGGAGAGGACTAGGAGTGACCCTTAGGGCCACCAAGGTGCCTGTAGACAAGTCAGAGCCAAACCCATTCTTTTTTTTTTTTTAATTTTATTGGTACATTTCAGATATATATAATGATCACATTCATCATAGGGAGCTTGTACCTGTACATGTTATATCCTGTTTCTTCCCCCCATTCTTTTCCCCTTTGCATCACCCTCTTCCCCTCCTTGTTTAACAAAAGTTTTGTTTCCCTTTTTTCCTGCTAGTCTCTTTTTTTTTCTTGTCCCTTCTTTTGTTTCCCTCCGCCTTTCCTTGTTCCCCTTCTCCTTTGAACACTTTCTTCCCATTTCCCAATATCTCTTTTACATTTTGGTCCTTATTTAATTTTTCCAGTTTCTCACACCAGAGAAACTGTGTGGTATTTGAACTTGTGTGTCTGGTTTATTTCACTTTTAAGAGTGTGATCTTGGGTCAGGGATATAGCTTGGTGGTGCAGCGCTTGCCTGGCAAGCCCAAGGTCCTGAGTTTGATGACTGGCACACCAAAAAGAAGTGTATGATCTCAAAGTCCATCCATTTAGTGAGCAATGTCTCAAGCTTATCCTTCTTTATGGCCAAGCAGTACTCCATTGTATAAAACAAAACAAAAAAACCCTTCTTTATCCATTCATCATTTGATGGGCATTTGAGCTATTTTCAGGACTTGGCTAGCACACACTGTCCTGCTATAAAAAATCCCATTCATTTCTTGACCTCCAGGAGCCCCTAGTCCAGCCAGAGACCACAGTAGTGATTGTGTCGAGTCCACTTCAGGACGACAGATCTAAGCTGATCAAATCTCAGCGTTTCCTTTTCTCTCTCTCCCCTTTGCTCTCCCACATTAATGGTTCCAGGTCTCTTGGAAGACAAGGAGGAACATTGTAAAATGTTTTGGTAGTGTAGCAGGGTTCTTCCTCCAAGGTTCTCAGCCTCTCCGTCATTTGCTGGGTACAGGGTAAATTGTGGGGCTGGTGAAATTTCCACCACAGGGATCCTAGCCTGGCTTGAGTCATCAGATCTACTGTCCTGCTTATTCAAAGCAATCCAGAGCTTGGTAAGCTGCCTATCTTTCAAGATGAGGCATGTTAAGTGGCAGTTTTTCAAATCAAAATAGTTGATTAGCAGTAGTTTTATGTGGCTAAACCAGTATTTCACTCCTGGTTATTTCATGAGCCCTTGGCCTGTGTGAGTCAGGCCATCTGGTTGTCACGTTGGCTCTTACTGTAGCAGTGGCTACACTCTCCGTGTCTAAGGGCTCCTAGACTCGGGCCACTTTGAGGTTCCAACGGCTGCTGAGTTAGCAACACTGAATCCAGAACTACAGTGGGTACATTCACATGGAAAACAAAGCTTAGCCCAACATGACGTTTCTCCTCCCTGGTCTTGCAATTCTTTTGTTACGAGTACATGTCTTCATGGGTCAGATTTTACGACTGAGTGTGGGGTAGGGGCTGCTGGGCTGTCCTGGCCAGAGATTCTGTGGGATGTGGAGGTTCAACATTATTACTTCATTGGAGTCTTTAAAGGAACCTGTGTCCATATTCTGAGTTCTTTTTTTTACCATCTGTTCCCTGACTCTGACCAGAGAGAACTGAATGGCTGTGAGTTTAAATCTAGGGGTCTTCCATATCCCAGGGCTCTACATTATTGGATTCAACCAACTTTGGATCAAAACATCTGTAAACGAGGGAGAGTGGGGAGGAAAGGGGACACAGAGAATTAAGATGTGTTCTGTGTTCTCCAATTCACCATGGAGTGTGCAATTATTATGTACTGCAAAGTTATACTAATAAAATTAAAAAATAACTCAAAAAGGAAAATGTGTAAAATGTATTAAGTGAAAGCTAGACTATGCTATTATAAACATAATATGTACAAATATAAGTGGAAATAGGAAAAATATTCAAGCTGTTGTACAACATGGTTGGGTTGGCACTAGCCTTCCTAGTTTTACTAATTTTGTTTATTATTGGTGTTATATTACTTAAAATGAACATATCACTTGAAACCATTGCTTGATTCCTCCCTAAAACTCAATATGTCAATAAACCCCACTGCAGATCTTCAGATAAAAAAGTCTTGAAAAATACTGCATCTGGACTGAGTCAGACTTTTCTTGTGACTCTACCCAAAGCAGTGCAGAACAGTTACGGTATTTCAATAGTGTCTATACTGCATTGCCCGTATTATCAGTAATCTAGTGATGATTTAAAGAATGTAGGAGGATTCATATAAGTTATATGCAAATAGCATGCATGATGATGAGTTGAAGAAGATGATAATTATGTGTTTTTGAGATAGAGTCTTATCAGTCTGGTCTTGAATTCCTCAGCTCAAGCAACCCTCCAGCCTCAGCCTCCTGAGTGCTGGAGTTACAAATGTGCTCTACCTCCCCTGGAACCTTGTTATTTTATAGAAGAAACTTGAGCCTTTGGAGATTTTGGTATCTCTGAGGTTTCTGGTACCAATCCCTCCTTTCCTGGACCGAGGATTAACTGTAGTTATATGATTATAACTTAGCCACTTGCAAGACCAGAATTGGGTTGGATTTTCCAAAATCTCAACTTTCTTTATGGCAGGTGTCTACAAGATCTATGGGCTTCTCTTTGGGCAGAAACAGATGTTTTCTGATACTTTAGGGCCTGCAGTCTCGAAGCCTGGAGATCATGTATTTTGTTTCCACTAAGCTGTCCAGTGCAGTGGGAGGCGGCCGACCCACTTCATGGCGTGTGAAACTCTTCGCTCTCAGCATCACAAGCTGTCCCAGCAGCTCAGCCCTGAGGGACTATTCGGACTGCACGCATCCGAGAAGACGTGCACCCCATTTACTCGTGGCCATGAGGTCATGAATGCCGTTGCCAGGAATCAGGATGGACAACAGCTTTCAGAATCTCCTCTTCAAGGGTCTGTTCTCCCAGCTCCGGCGTCTGCAATTCATAACAGAATGTAACTGTGTCCACCTGAGTTGGGGCCGGACACAGAGCTCCTCTATGTGTTCCTGGAATAAGGGGCTGTGCGGGCAGGGCCCCACATGCCTGCAGGAGAAGCAGAGCGCGCGTCTGTGGGTGTGTGCGCGCGCGCATGTGTGCGTGTCTGACATCCGGGTGGCTGCAGCCAGAGGACCCCAGACAGCTGTTGCGGGCTTTCACCTGTAATACCCCAGCAGGTGGCAAAGCAGAAGCTGGAGATTGGTCCGAAAGCACCACCTCTTGGAATCAGGAATCCCACGGGTGTTCAGAGGACTGCAACAGCTCTGCGCAGAAAATCCCTCTGCATTCCTCTCTTTCCGGGAGCCACACAGCGAGGGCTCCGGAGTTGCTGATTCGTGTGTTTCAAAGTTGTGCGTGGGGTGGCCCCTTGCGACCCCTCTTTTCCACACTCCTCTGCTTCCCGTGGTCTGTTTCTCTGAAGCATAATTTGTGATACTTACATGCGCTTATGTTCCTTCTCATTTTAGTCTTCATTTCCTAATTTGTTCCTTCTTTTACTGAAATTCTGGAATTTCATCGCTTCTTTTTAAATTCTTTTCTCCAATTTCATTTCTGAGATGTTCTAATTTTGATTCATGCTACTTTCATAAATTCTATTAGCTGCTCCTTCTCCTTCCTCTTCCTCCTCTTTTTCCTCTTCCATTTCTCCACCTCCTTTTCCCCCTCCTCCCCCTCCCCTCCCCTCCCCCTCCTCCTCCTCCACCTCCTCCTTTTCTCCAGCACTGGAAATCGAACAAAGGAGTAATCTACCCTTGAGCTCTGCCTCCAGCCCTTCTTTATTTTCAGGAGAGTTTCTCAAGTTGCTGAGTTGCTTGAATTTATGGTCCTCCTACCTCAGCCTCCCAGAGTGCTGGGATGCAAGTGTATACTGCCACAGCTGGTATTTGCTTAGTTTTGAGAACAGATCAGGCATGTGACCCCCGGTGTCCTGCACCTCTGCCTTGGTGTTCCCTCTCTCTGTTATCTGACCCAGCCCTGGGGTTCTCCTCTGCTGGTTTCTGGGCCCCTCTCTTGCCCCATCTTCTGTCCTTATTGCTGCAGACAGAAGCTTGCAGGGCTCCTCCCGGCTTTGACTCCTGCTCTCTGCAGGGACCATCTTGCTTTTTGGCGAGCAGTGCTGCTGACTGGAGGATTCCAGTTCCACAGGCCTCGGAGTTGCTGCCATGTGGGTCATGTAGCTGTCCATGACTTATCCCCGCCTGTTCGTATGCTGCAGATGCCCTGTCACCCTGTCTCCTTATGGCTGTCCTAGGTGCTCTGTCAATTGTTGGGGAGTTTCTGGGAGATCAAAAGACTACAGCATCACTGTCCCATCATCTCCAAAACCAGCTCACCTAAAAGGAGCAGAAAAGGGTGATTTAAAAGCCAAAGCATTGATGACAGCCCCCAGTGGGCTGCTCTTCAGTGGAAACCTAAGAGCGTAGCAGCCTTGGGAGCCTGTACCTTTCCAGGCCCCTGTCGCACACCATAGAGGCCAGTGAACAGAGCTGGAAGCCAGGCCACCATGTCCTGTTGCTGGGTTGCACACTTTTGAAGTGTGCCCAGCCGAGAGGGTGAGTGGCAGTGAATTCCCGCTCATGCTGATGGCTGGGCCCGGTGCTCAGCACAAGCTCCAGGCTTTCTTGACCAGAGGGGTGGGTAGGCCTGCAGGACTCCGCGTCCTCCTGCAGCGGGAGGGCTGCCCAGTTGGCCGGGGTCTCCCTTAGATGGTGAGAGCTGGCACTGGGAACTGAGGTGTGTGCCGTGACTCCTGGCTCAGTTTGTGCTCTTTATTTCTCCGTGTACCAGCTTTGCTTTCTCAGTCCCCGGGATGGGACCTAATCTTCCACGAGTGATAGGGCTGTGGGTTCCGGGCACTCAGGGAGTGCCATGAATGGCCTGAGTGTGTCATGGCATCACTCATGAATCCCGAGCCAACCAGGACAGGGCAGATGCCCCTCGACAGGGGGATTCATGCTTAGGAGCAGCCTGCATTGGATGGAAGTGGGGTGAACACTCCAGCTTGCTCCCCTAGTGGGGAGCTCTCTGCAGAGCCCCCTGAGATTCCTGTACGCTAGCTCCCAGAGATTCTCCTGAGGAATCATATCAGTTGCCAGCAGCTGGGGAAAAAGCTCTTTTGGTGGATTCCCTGCTTGTTTCCCGACTCCCTAGCCCCCTTCTTAGCCCTGCCCTGCAACAAACATCTGGAGATCTCATTTGTCATCACAGGTGCTTGGGACCCCTGGACGCATTTGTGCCTGGGCCAGTTCCACCTAGGCAGCCCCCAAGTTGGCCCAATGCAGCCTGCTCTTCCCCGCCCCCCGTGGAGCCACTGCTGGCTGCACCCCAGCCTCACAGCCCTGCTGCCCCCCCCCATCCCTTGGCTGCCAGAGCGGAGCAATGCATTTCCCAACATAACACGCCCCCCGGGGCTCCCCACATTCCTGCTGCTTGTGTCATGGGTAGCAGAACTCAGAATAGAAAGTGCTGCCCAGCCTGGCCTGGGAAGCATCTGGCTTTCCCAGGGGTCGGTCCCAGGGCAGGACACAGGGGCTTTGTCAGGCATCCAGTGTTTGGTTCCAGGCCCAGCCTCCAGGCTCTGCTTCCAGACTCAGGCCAGGCTTGGGGTCTGCTGGGCCTTCACTTGCTGTGTGACCACAGATGAAGCACATGGCCTCTCTGAGTTTCCCTGAATGCAATAGAAGGATAACTACTGGGCTGCTCCTGGTGGCAGTTTTAGGGCTGAAGTGTGACAAAGACTGGAGAATGCTTCATGATTTAAAATGACTTATCTTGGGCTGGGGATTTAGCTCAGTGGCACAGCATCTTCCTGGAAGTGTGAGGTCCTGAGTTTGAGTTCCAACACCAAAAAGAAAAAAAAAATTAGCTCATCCTGGTTCTCTAGAGATGAGCTTACAAGGACAGGATGGGACAGCAGGAACTGAGGCTGAGGCCCTATTGTACCTCGATCTGCTAGTTCCACTTTATAGATGCAAAAACTGAGGCTGCACAAGTCTGAGACTGGCAGCAGGTGTGACTTGAGCCCATGCTTTGCCCACTTCACCATGAGGTTTGGTGGTGTTTGCTTTCTTCTGGCTGATTCTGCAGACAACTGGACAGAAGGAGGCAGTTTGAGCCAGGGCCTGGACTCCAGCCTTGGTCCCTGGATGGGAGGTGGCCATTAGTACCCTGGGCTTCCTAAGTGCCAGGCGAGATCCCTTTTGCTCCTGTGGGTCATTGGGTTTATTATGTTCCCACCTCACAGAGCAGGAGACTGAGGCCTACAGAATGGTGCCTGAGGTTCCACAGGGGCTGGGCTGGCATCTCTTTCCTTTCACTCTGGGGCCAGCACTGCTCTGAGTCCAGTCCAGGAGATTCATGAATGGGGCTGGAAGGATACTGTGAAGGAAGGATCACCCGGGGTGCTCCAATAGCCACTTCCCTCCCTGCTGACACCCATATGTTACTGACAGAGTTACTGGCTGCCCAGGGAAGACACAGCCTAGAGGCTCTCAGTTAGCACACTGGGGACATTCTGTTAAAACAGGGATAGGGTAGTCATGGTGGCGCATGATTGTAATCCCAGCATATGGGAGGCTGAGGCAGGACGACTGCCTTGAGTTCAAGGCTGGCCTGTGCTATATAGTGAGTTCAAGGTCACCCTTAACTGCATAGTGGGACCCTGCCTTAAAAAAACCAAAACCAAAACCAAACAAACCAAACCAAACCAAACCAAACATAATGATAAAAAAAAAAACAGGTCAGGGATATAGTTCAGTGGTACAGCGCTTGCCTAGTAAGTGCAAGGTCCTGAGTTTCATTCCTGGTACCAAAAACAAAACAAAATAAAACAAAACAAAACAAATAAAACCAAAACAAAACCAGAAACCATAACAACAACAAAATAAACGGAGACAGGACTTGCATGTGAGAATCAGCGCCCCCTTGTGGGACCACACTGCCCCTGCCCTGAAGTTTGTGTCTCATTTTGTGATTCTTCTGTGAGGACTCCCCGCACCCAAAACAATTTGACACGAAATCAGCTTACAGATTTAGTGTAAACCACATTCCACTCTAACCTTTAGAGTCTGCCCCAGATATTCAAGGAATTCTTTAGTTGCAGTAAAGATATTTCACTGGGGATGTTTGTTTATTTGTTTTGGAGACAGGGTCTCACTATGTAGTTCAGGCTGGCCTTGAACTCATTGTGTAGCCCAGGCTGGCCTTGAACTTGCAGTGATCTTCCTGCCTCAGCTTCCTGAGTGTTGGGATTATAGGTGTCCCCCACCATGCCCAATATGCGTCCTTTTCAAACTAAAAACATCTTACTTTTGTCAGGTTTTAGAATGCATGCTCCTTGTTTAAACAAACAAACAAACAAACAAATATAATTGAGCTTCTGATTATGGCTTGTGATTTTTCTCTACCCACTGGGATAGCTATACTCTTTTCTGCTTTTTGGAGCTTTTAAATATTTGATGACTAATATTCTCAGTGATTTATCATGATTTTAATTTGCTTCTCTGTGGCTACATAGTGAGTTTAAGGTCACCCTCAACTGCATAGTAAGACCCTGTTTTAAAAACAAAACACCAAAACCAAAACCAAAACCAAGACAAACAAACCTGTGAGGTAGAGCTTTGTTTCCAGAATTCCTTGTTGACATCTTTGGTTGTTCCTTGCCACCTATGGTGAATTTAATTTTTTCCTTACTGACCTTTGGCCACTAGCTTTTTGCCTCTGGTTAGGTTAGGTTAGATGGCAAAGAATTTTTGCAGAAAGAAAGTTACTGTTCAGCTGTTTTTAAAATAGCGAGATTCTGGTAAGTGCCTGCGAACCTATCAGAGTGTGGGCTAAGAATCAAACATCCACAGCCCCACCCCACCCCCGTGTGCAAGTGGGAGCCGGAGATCTGAGCATGTCTTGTGAGTCTGACCATATGCAATATCGCAAATAAGGGGGATTTCCTTCTACCATCTCTTTGAAGGCAAATATTTTTTATCACTGTTTTGCTCTGTTCTGATTAATGGTATTTGCTCTATTCAATATTCTGTTTTGATAAGTTCGGTATTTCCTTTGATTTTGGTGTACCTGATTGAAGGAACAACTATTGTGAAGAAAACGAGATATACTATGGTACCTATTGCTGTTATCCCGGTAACCTGCAGTGAAGTTCTGTACCAGTGTCACTGCACTGTCTCAACTGGCTTTGTCCCGTCTTGTTCTGCTGTATTTTACTACCTTCAAAATAAAAAATAAAATAAAATACAATAAAATAGCGAGATTGTCTGGAATTATGCAGTAGGCTAAATGCAGTCACACGAACTCTTAGAAACAAAGAGATCTTAGAAGAGGTTTGGGGCAAGAGCTTCCTGACAACAGATTTGACGATGATTTTTCTGGCTATGACACTAAAAGCACAGGCAGCAGAACAGACCTACTGGACTTACTGACAGCGGTAAAATTTGCACATCCTGGGCTCAGTGGTAGTGTTCTTGCTTCACATGCACACAACCCTGACATTCATCCCCAGCACCATACACACACACACACACACACACACACACGAACACACACGCACACGGGCGCACACACAGTACACTTCAAAGACAATGGGAGCTGGGCACAGTGTACACGCCTGTAATCCCAGCACTTGGGAGGCTGAGGCAGGGGGATTGATGCAAGTTTGAGTGCAGTCAGGGCTACAGGGTGAGTTCAAGGCCAGCCTGAACTGCATAGTGAGAGTCTCAAAACAAAGCACCAACCCTCTCAAAAGACAATAAATTTTACCCCTCCTACTGGGGCACAAGTATTTGCAAACCATACATCTAATATATGATTTTTTTGCACAGAATAGAGAACTAAAACTCAACAAGAACAAAACAAAAACCTCTGACACCTGATTCAGAACTGGACAAAAGAGTTGAACAGACATTTTCCCAAAGAGTGACTAGTTACCCTGAAGGACATGTTCCATCCTGGAAGAGGTTAGGTAAACTTTAAAGTTGTGGAACAAAATAGACACAAATCACTATGTTTCCCAATCACATGGGTGGGGGCATCAGACTATGGGCCGGGGTTCAGATCTTACGGTAGTGCATTGTTAGCTTTAAGCTTGGGGGAGGCTTTAAGCTTAGAGATACATTCTAAGAAGTTTATTTATGAGTCACAGCAATGTTAGGTCAGATACAGAAGTCAAAGTAATGGATTGTTAAAGTGTGGACTGTAGCCCAGTACCGTGCTGGTTCCCGACCTACGGCATTCTGTCACTCCACGGTTCCGATGTTCGCAACCCAGATCAGCCCATCTGGGGCAGTTTCAGATGCAGCCTCGTCAGAGAACTTCAGGTCACACAGTCCTGGGCCCACGGCCCTCAAAGATGAAAGCAAGGACTCTAAAGGATGTGGGTACCTTTATGTTCAAGGCAGTGTTACTCACTATAGGCAGGAGACGGAAGCTGCTCAGGGGTGGATGAATGCTTCAAAATGAAATATTATTCAGTCGGTAAAAAGGAAGGCAATTCTGCCACTCTAACAAGGATGAACCTTGAGGACATGATGCTCAGGGAAAGAAGCAAGTCATAAGAGGACAAATACTGTATGCACTTAAGCGAGGCACTTGGAATATGACGTCGTCAAAATTCTAGAGACGGAAAGTGGAATGGGGGTTGCCAGGGAGGAGGGATTTGGGAATTAGTGTTCAGTGGTGTTAAATAAAAGTGACAGGAGGCCACTGCTCTCTGGGCTAAGCCCTGTGCTGGACCCCATGAACCCCTCTAAAGTTCACTTCACCAACCTGAAGCTAAACTGTTTATTTAACCTTCTGGGGAAATCAGGATTAGAGAGATGGCAGCCAAGTCTCCCGAACAGGCCAGTTGCAATTGGTAAATAACGAAGTTCTCTCAGTTATTTTTCCTATGGCTCTCTCTCTCCCTGCCCTCTCCTCACAAATGAAGTAATTTTGAAATGACCTATCTCCTTTTTGTTTCTGCTTTCTTCAGCTCTTTTCTGTCCACAAACCCAATCTCTTCTACTCTGTTCACTGGAACATATATTGGGAATGTTTTCTGAAATGCAGTGTTGCCTGATTCCAGAATTGAAAATGAAGCCAGTGAAGATCATTAAACCAAGCCAGATCTGTAATCCAGTACTTGTGAGTCTGAGGCAGGAGGATCACAGTAAATTTGAGGCCAGCCTGGGCTACACAGTGAGTTTGAGGACAGTTTGAACTACATAGTGAGTGTTGGGTTTTTTGGCGCAATAAGAGAGAAAATATAAGATAAAAAGTATCCTTTATTCCAAGGACATGGAGAGAAGTCCATGACCATAAACAGCCTGCTTTTCTCTGACCGGAACTTGGGGTATGGAATATATATATATAAAACCTCTGACCGGGAGTGGCGCTTAGGGCGGGCATTGCTGACACTTGAGGAGCTGATTGGAATTTTCTGGGGGCACAAACAGGAAGGGGAGTTGCAATTAAGGCTAAGGAAGAAGCAGGAAGTGGTAGGCGTTCCTGCTTTGGCCTTCTGCATGTTAGACCACCGCCATGACCATACAGTAATTTATTCTAGGGCAAAACTCTTTCAGTGAGATCCTGTCTAGAAAAAAAAATCATGAAACTGAATTGTAATTTTCAGAAATGGTACAGTTTCAGTTTTTCAAGAGGAAAGAGTTCTGGAGATAGATGATGGTGTCAATTGCATAATATCCCTGAGCGGTACACTTAAAATATGGCAGGCTGAGGCAGGAGGATTATGTTTGGGCCTAACTTGGGCAATTTAATGACTTAACAAGATCCTGTCTCAAAAAATTAAAAAAGACCTGAGGGTGTCACTTAGTGTGGGGCCCTAGGATCATCCTCAGTACCATACATACACAAAAAAGGATAATATGATAAATATTATATGCTTTAAACCTCTCCCCCTCCGCAAACAAGAGGAAAAGAGTCAGGGATGAGGCAGAAGGGGAAGCCGGAGAATCAGAGCCCTGGCTGCACTTTGGAGCATCTCATTTAAAAAAAATTTTTTTATTATTTTGAAGGTAGTGAAATACAGCAGAACAAGACGGAACAAAGCCAGTTGAGACAGTGCAGTGAAATTGGTACAAAACTTCGCAGCAGGTTACTGGGATAACAGTAATAGGTACCATAGTATATCTTGTTTTCTTCACAATAGTTGTTCTTTCAATCAGGTATAGCAAAATCAAAGGAAATACAGAACATTATAGAACTTATCAAAACAGAATTGAATAGTGTAATACCATTAATCAGAACAAAGAAAACAGTGATAAAAATATTTGCCTTTGAAGAGATGGTAGCAGGAAATCCCCCTTATTTGCTATATTGCATATGGTCAACCTACCAAGAGATGCTCAGACCTCTGGCTCCCACTTGCTAATGGGGGTGGGGTGGGGTGGGGTGGGGTGGAGGGATGGATGTTTGATTCTCAGCCTGAGCTAGGCTCACAGCCACTTACCAGGTCTGCGAGCTGGTTGCTTGGTTTCCCAGCTCCCTAAATTCCAATATGGCACAGATTGGAGCATCTCATTTGAAAACAAAAGATTCAGTCTGTTCTTGAGGACTGTGATGACAGAGGGGGCCGCTGAGAACTGCCCCACCAACATCCAGCAAGTGAATATGTACCTCCGTCCCAACCCCATGGAAACCAGCTCTGCTAGCAGCTGGGTGAGCCTGGAACTGGATTTTCTTGACTGCAGACAAGAATCCAAAGTGGCCACACTTAAAAGTTCAGTTGCTGGATTTCTGACCTTCAGGACTAACAGCGGATGGGAGTTATTCAGTGCTGTTTTATTTTATTTTATTTTTATTAGTAGTTTGCAGTACATAATGATCCAATCGAGGGGCGTTGGTACATAACACATCTTGATTCTTTTTTCCCTTCCCCTCCCTTCTCTCATTCCCCTTCCTATTTTGAAAAGATCTCCCTACCACATATTATCTTTTATTTTGCTCTTTATATTTTGGATTTTTCATGTAAAAGAAATGGTGAGCTATTTAAGCTTGTAAGTCTGATTTATTTCACTTAATATAACGGTCTCAAAGTGCATAGCACGGGACACTTCACGAGTTTGTGATCATCCTTGTAAAGCGCCCCACAAATCTCCGTATTGTCCCAGTGTTAATATACGCGCTGTTTTATGCTGCTGGCGGAAATTTGTCATCGCAGTAACAGAAAACCATCACAAGCTCTTTTTATTAACGTTGAAAACATTTATTATGTATTTTTCAATTTGTAGTTTGTGTTTTAAAAATTTACCCTCCTAATTATATTTAGTTTTCCTAATGTCATTATCTGACGATAAACTCAAGTTCCATTTTGGAGCCAAGTGCTCAAAACTTACATGCAACTGAATCACCCAGTTAAAACCAGGCATGGATAAGTCCAGCACGCAGGAGGCTGAGACGTGTGTGTGTGTGTGTGTGTGTGTGTGTATGTGTTTGGGTTTGGGGTGTTACTGTGAGTTTGAGGTCAGCGTGGGTTACATGGTGAGTTCACAGTCTGAACTACATAGTGAAACCCCGTCTCAAAAAACGAACAATAAGAGCAACAACAACATCAAAAACCCATAAAAACCTCAACCAAAACCAAAACACATGACCTCTGCGTTTCGGATTCAGCGGGTATGCGAGGACTCAGGATTTTTGCGGATCCTAAACGCCGCGGTCTGGAAGAAAGACAGCCAAGCCCCGCCCCACGCACGAACCCTTCGTTCTCATTGGCCGGCAGTTAAGCACATCCCTTGCTTTATAGTGTGGTCGCTCCCCCTGCCGGGTCAGTCGCGCGCCTGCGCAGTGGAGCCGGAGGCTCGCGGGTCGCGTGCCGCTGCGGGCCACCTGATGGCGGAGTCCCAGGACGAGTCGGAGCCCCTTCTGGGCCGGGCCCGCGGGAGCAGCGGCCGCGACTCTCCGTCGCGAGGGCTACTCGCTTGCAGTAGCGTCCAAATCGGCCCGGGTGAGCACCTTGGGCTGGGGGCGGGGTCAGGCTGGCGGGGCTTCTAGTTCTCCTCCTTTCTTAGACAAGGAAACCAAAGCTCAAAGCAAGATATTACCTTACCCGAGGCCACCTGAGTGGCTTGGGGGGATTCCATCCTTAGCGGTCCTGGTCACGTTTTGGAGCGGGGTGGGGTGGGGGCAGGGGACAGGTCTTCTGGGACCAGAGCAGCTTCCTCCCCTTACCCCTTGCAGCTGCCTGCGGGGCCTTCTCTCTTCAGCTTCTTCCTGCCTTCCTGTTTATGGTCAGGGCGGTTGCTGAGTCCAGGGAGGGTGGAGTCTGTCTGTCTTTAGCTGACTCCAGGGAATTAGGTGCTGGGTCAGAGGCAGAAGGACTTTGGCTTATTTTATAGATGAAGAAACTGAGGTTTGGAGAGGCTAGGAGCCGAGCCCAAGGTCACAGCCCTGGCTTCTGATGTGGCCACTGCTAGTACTGCACTGACTTCATGCTGGCCACTTCCCTCTCTGGAACTCACTTTTTTCCTCTGTCCAGGAGGCAGCTGGGTCAGATCTGACCTGTGTGTGACTATTTGTGACATAATGGGGAAATTCGAGGCTACCAACCCCAGGGAGGTACTTCAGTTGCTTCCTGGGCCCAGACCTCTTGCAGCCTGGACCATGTCTTCTTGCAGGTCTCAAGAGGTCAAGACAAGGGATAGGGATATGGTTTGGTGGGCACAGGCTTTGTAGCTGAAGGCCTAGGTGCCTTCTGGGACGGGTACTCTGGGCTGTGTGACTTTGGCAGGTTACTGAACCTGCCTGAGTCTCAGTGAAAGGGAAGCAGTAACAGGATCTGGTAGGGGTGAGTTGTGAGGATTGAGAGATAATTGGGTCAGGGTAAGAATACCATGGTGCTTGCAGGTCCAGGCAGAATAGGCATCTGGCAGGTGTCACCTGCTCTGCTGAGACAGGAGCCAGGGCTGGGTAGTGCAGGACAGACGCTCTCTGGGAGGATATTTTGTCTTGGCATCATGGTCCTGGCGAGAGCTGCTGAGAGCATGGACAGGATGCCTTGTGTTGGCATTTCTTTGGCCAGTGTTGGTGGTGGGATGGGGCTGGCTCTTTCAGCTTCTGCGCCTGTGCCTTTGGCTCTGAAGTGGACCTTGTGCTCCAGGTTTGCATGTCCTGTGGTTGGACTCCTGTTAACAAAGAAGGAGGGTGCTCCTGCTTCAAAAGTGTGAGGGTTCCAGGTCACCCTCCTGATTGCCCCACCTGCCAGGCTCTGGCCCAAGGTTGAGAGGTTTTTTTTTTTTCTTCCTGGTTACAAGAATCACTCTTCTGTCTGTGAAAATGTTAGAGTGCAAGGATTGCTGGGCTGTGGATGTATTGATACAGGGCTTCTTTGCAAAGCAGTGTGGCTCAGTAACCCATTCTGTAAGTCCCATTGGGAAGGGAGCTGAGACACAAAGAAATTAGGGGTTCCCCAGGGTCACACAGGACAGGTCAGGGCCCTACATATCTCTTGGGTTGAGCAGGGAGGAGCCTAGAGTAAGAGGGGGAATGAGTTTGATCTGGATGTTGGGGGGCAGAGGCTGAGGTCCAGGGCTGAAGTGTGCTGCTCCCTCCCTGCAGCTTTATTCTGACCTGGTGAGTCTGACACAACCCCCAGCCTGATGGGGTGCAGGGAAGTGGACCAGTGATTTCAGCCCAGGGCGAGGATCTCAGGGCGGGGTGAGCTGCCCACAGGGAGCTCCTGAACACACCGTTGAGGGGCAGAGCTTCTGTCCCTGCACCAAAGCCTTGGAGGATTTGGAGAGTGTGGCCCTGGCAGGACCCAGCTCAGAACGAGTGATAGGAGGAGGCAGGGTGGGGAGGCAACAGGAGGGCCGGTGGGTGGCTGGGAGGGACCTACGGAAGAGCTCTCGGGTTGCTGTGGGGTGGCATAGTCTTCCTGAGCTTTGGCAACCTGAGGGTGATGAGCTCAGGGGGCCTGACCCAGAGTTTTATAAACCAGCAGCCAGAAAGCCAAGCAAAGGGGAACCCCAGGGGCACCGAATGGAGGCTCCATCTCTTGTGTTGTGAGTGATGGCAGTGGTTGCCCTTTGCCAAGGAGGATCTGGCAGAGGGTGGGGTTGGGGGATGGGACCGGGCAGCAGAGGGGTGACTTGTGTGGCACACAGCATCCCCACAGTGCCCCTCTCAGATCCTCTTGGAAGCCAGGCAAGGTGGCTGTGAACACTCACTCTTGGTGGAGGAGAACCCCAAGTCTGGTATCAGAGCACAGAATGCTCCACTGCCGTGGGCTTTGATGGGTGTCCGGTGGCCTTTGCATCCTGTGCCTTGGGCAGTGGCAGTTGTGGGTATCAGAGCTGCCTCTCCTCTGGGCTATGCCCTGAGTGGGCCCTCCTGTGCTCCTTGCCTGGGTGGGACACCACCCTCTCCCCAGGGCAGGTGTTGCACCTCAGCTCCAGAGTGAGGGATGTCTTGTTACAGAGCAGGGGAAGGACCACAGCTGGCTTCTTTTCCTCTTCTGACCCGTCTTCTCTGCCCGCAGGCACTGTAGCCAGGCAGGGCCTCTGCATTGACCAGGCTGTGGTCTTCACTGAAGACGCCATTCAGGTGGGTGGGACTGCATGGTGGCTACTCTGCTGGCCCAGTGTCTTCCAGCTTTCGTCCCTTACTGTCCCGGGCTGAGGGCTCAGCTGCTGGCCTGTGGGTTAGCTTAGCGGAGATGGGGAGGCCAGACACTCCGCTGAAGGAGGCAGTCTCTTCTGAGTACTAAAATCATTCTATTGTTGATTTAGCCCTTATGTGCTGGGTCACCCTGCCCTAGGTCCCCTATTTGTGCTGGGGAAAGGAGGCCACCCTTGCATGGAAAAGAGAGAGCCTTACAGATGCACAGCTGTGTCTGCTGCAAACATTGCCAAGTGTCCCTGCAGTGTCCTTCTGGGCCCCATGTCTGGCCTTTGGGGAACGCTTGGTCTGCTGGATAAACCTTGTACTGTGTGACGGGCTGAGCCTGCAGGATTGTGGGGTGGGGGTGGGGGTGTTGTCCACGGGCCGACGCTGACCCTGCTGTCTATAGTCTGTCTCCCCAATGGGTCCAGTCTCCATGGGAGATGGTGCCTGGCATGGGGACAGGTCCGAGTGTAGGTGTGTGCAGCACCAGGGAGACGCTGTTCACGCCCCTCTGTGTGACCTTGCTTCTAGTACCGCTCCATCTACCACCGCATGGATGCCCGCTCGATGTGGCTGTACCGATGGTATTACTCGAACCTGTGCCAACGGTGAGAATGCTCCTCGTGGAACTTGGGCTTGCTGCTGGCCTGCTTGTGGGGCGGGGGGCTGGCCTGCAAGGACCACCCCTGTCCAGGTAGGCTTCCCATCCTCCTGGTGAGGAGCCCAGCCTGTGGTCAGGGACTCCTGGAACTCTCAGGGGCTTCTCAGGATGTTGGATCAGCCCTGGGACAGTGAGTCGGTAGATCAGTGTTACCTGGACAGGCTGCAATGGCCATGGCCCAGGAAGGGTCTTCCTGTGCATGTAGGTATTCACCTGATGGTCAGTGTTCTTGGCCTTGAGGGCAGCTACTTCTTGCCCTTTGACCAGCTTTGTTTGCTTTCCAGGACTCTGAGCTTTACTATCTTCTTGATCCTGTTTTTGGCTTTTATCGAGACCCCGTCCTCACTCACGAGGACTGCAGATGTGCGCTATCGCTCCCTGCCCTGGGAGCCGCCCTGCGGCCTCACGGAGACCGTGGAGCTGCTCTGCCTGCTGGTCTTTGCAGCCGACGTCTCAGTGAAGGTGAGGCAGATGGTGGGCGGTACAAGGCTGTCGGCTCTTCTTCCTCCCCAGGGTGGAGGCTGGGGCTGGCTGTGCCATTGGGGCTGGGTGGCCCAGAGGGCTCTGGCAACTGGCGAGGGACTGGATTTTGGGAGAGGAGACCCCCAACTGCACAAGAAGACCCATGGGCTCTTCTCACAGTTCACCCTGCCATCCCTAAAGAGGAGAGGGTGTGAGGTAGAAAGACAGACAGCAGCTAGGAGGCATCTGATCCTGGCTTCTGTCTGTGACTGAATCCTGTCAGGAGCTGGGTATGGGGCTTTTCAGCTCATACAACCTTGGGAACCACATTAGCATGGAGCCTTGGTGACTTTACAGTGGAGTGCGGAGGGGCTGGGTCCCACTGGGGCTGCATGTCCTATTTTCGTTAGTGATTCTAACACCATAGCTCCCAGGGGCATCCATGTCCACAGTGTTAGGTGGCACCTGCAGTGGCAGCCCAGCACTCTTCCACCTGGGCTGTGGGCTCATGTGGCATCTGGATCCCTGTGGTCTGTAGCTCGGGCAGGGTGCTTGTGTGCTGCTGGAGGGGCATGGCTGGGCACTGGCACATGCATGTGCATGTATGTGTGTGTGCACGCCTGTGTGCGAGAGATTGTAGGCCTAGGCAGTTTCTCAGTTCTTCCTGTTTTAGCTCATCCTGGGCTAGCAGGTCTGTGGGTTTTAAAGCTAGAACTGAAACTGGTGAGAAGTTGTCATCAGTGTTTGCTGAATGATGGGTGTGTTTGGGGATCGCGTTGTGGGAGAGCCTGTACGTGCAGGCCATGCCCCCTGGAGGCTGTCCTGGTAGGAAGCGCTTAGGAGGAGGAGGAGGAAGAAGAGGAAGAGGAGGAGGAGGGGGAGGGGGAGGAGGAGGAGACGGAACCTGCCTCGCCTCCTTCACCTTCAAGAGTGGCTGGGGGGCACATTTGCCCCCTCCTCGTCCATTCTGGAGCATCTCGTGCCTCCCTCTGATGCTGCATAGGCTGAGCAGGTGGTGGAAGCCCTGATGTGCAGGCAAATGCCAGAGGTGCTAAGCCTACCTGAGGCTGCTCAACGTCCTGCCCCCGAGTGTCACACGGAGACCCCACTGTTGGGTGGAAGTCTTCCTGTGCACACCGAGCCCTCTGCCTGGCTCAGGCCTGTCTCCGTGAGTGTGCTGTTCACCCTGTCCTCATGTCTTGCAGGGTTATCTGGTTGGGTGGTCCCAGTTCCAGAAGAACCTCTGGCTGCTGGCCTACCTCACAGTGCTGGCTGTGTCCCTGGTGGACTGGACTGTGTCCCTGAGTCTCCTTTGCCAGGAGGTAGGTGATGAGGTAATTCTGTGGGATGTGGGGTGCCGGAGCATCTACTGAGGCCAGCAGGCAGCAGGGGTCCCGACCCCTGTAGCCCCATAGCACTCCGGGTTCCTCTTGTCCAAGAGCCCCGGCCCCATCTCCCAGATGGCGCATGTAGGCCTAGAGAAGGCATGAGGTTTCCCTGGGGTGTCCTGTTGTCGCGAGGAGGAGTGGGCAGCAAGTCCTGGGGCTGCTCAAGCTCCTGGCCTCCGTGCACTTGGCATCTGAACTTCAGCAGGCTAGGTCCTCCGTGACAGTGTCACCCAGTGTCACACGTCACATGCCTGCAGCATTGAGGCCTGGCAGTGAGAAGACCCTCTCTCTATCCACCTTCTGACCTCCCTGTGGTCTGGAAGGACAGAGCAGGGACAGGGTGGAATGGGGTCAGCAGTATCTGTCAAGCTCTGTTGGGGAGACAGAAGCCCATCTGTGAGTTGGTAGACTTGAATTGAGAGAATCACACAGCTTCTGGGGAACCCAAACCCCAAAGGGAAGCCAGTGCAACCAAGAGAGAAGAGACAGAAGAAGTACGGTTACCGGCATCCAGAAGCGCAGGGGAGGCCTGCAGAGCTTGGGCCCTGCCCTTGACCTCTGGGTACGGTGCTGCCTGACAGTGCAGATCGAGTGAGGCCCCACCAGCAAGAATCCCAGGGAGCAGCTGCTGAGGGACAGATGTGAGTGGTGGGTCCCTACCCCTGCATCCTGCTCTCCCTGATAAAGTGCAACCCTCCTCCCTACTAAGGAAGAGGCCCCTAGGTCCTATGGACATGGAGGGTAGTGGACCAACAGCCACCATTTCCTGGTGAGTCACAGATCTGTCACATTGGCCAGCAAGTATCTCATAATTCACAGGTTAACTTGCACCCCTAACCTCCACCAGAATGCGCATGCGAGAGGAGGAACAGAGGTTCATTCATACACATGAACACACGGACACATATCCGCCTCACAGGCCAGGAGGGAACCTTGTACAGCTGCAGAAGAGGCCTTGGTTTTCACTGCCTAAGTGACACTGGGGATTCCTTTCTGCTGCCCTTCCTTCCTGAGGGCCAAGTCTTTGGTGGTCTTGCATTTTTAAAATTTTATTTTATTTTATTTTGGTGGTTGGAGGTTTTCTGATGATTTTTCCTATTGAAGCTTGGGATACTTATGCGTGCCCCACAGGACCCCAGTATAGCCTGGGTAACAGTGCCCTGGTCTATCCTCAGTTGTGGGATCATCCACCCTGCAGGAAGATCCTTCCCTTGGACAAGTGGGACAAGTGTGTGTCCCAGGTGGACCCCTCTCCCTTGGGTATGGATAATTCCAGACCAGCAGTGCCAGGAATGGGGATGAGGAGTAGAGTGTGGTCACCCCCATTGCCTGGGTTCCCTGAATCCCCGTGGTTTGGAACCGGTCCCTTGAATCCTGTGCTGTGCCCTGGAAGCCCCAGCCTAGTGTCCTGTACCTTCTGAGGCTCTGGACCTCTCTGGCAGGCTTGTTCTCCTGTGTCATAGTTTTCTTATTGAAGAGATAAAATCTCCAACACCCAAAGTTAAAGGGGGAAAGGTTTATTTAGCTCACAGTTTGTAGAAGTTTCATTCTGTAATTGGCTGGCTTCAAGGAGCATCCCAGAGGAGGACCAGTTCATGGCAAGTAGGAGGTAGCAAAGCAACAAGGGACCTTAATGGTGTCTTTCTACACCTTTTATTTTATCTAGACTACTTCGGGTGGGCAGTGCTCACACCCTTAATCCTAGTGCCCTAGAGCCTAGCATTGTACCATGAATCAATCCCAGGGTCAGTCACATGCTCTGGATTCAGCCACCTCTGAAAAAGCCCCACCTATGACTACACGAGGCTTTGGGGAGACATCTAAACACTAGGTGTAATATCCTGGATGACCCTTGACCTCAGCAGTGGGTGCTACGGTAGGTGGTGGGTGCCCTCCACAGAGTTGCTCCTGAGGTCCTCGGACGTGGAGTCAGTGTCCGGGATTGTTAGCGGGGGCCACATGAGGTCTGGTGCTGGGCTCTGCTTCAGGCAGGGTGGGTGTGTTGCTGGCCTCAGTTGAGGCTCTGTTCTGTACTGGTGGTGTAGCTGAGAGAGGAGGCTTGGTGTCTGTAGAACACACTGTCTTGCCAAGTGATGCCCCTGCTGCGCATTCCAGGGGGCGGGAGCTCTGGTTGTCCTGCCCCCAATCTTGCAGTGCTGCCCTTGCCATGTCCCCGTCCACCCCAGGGGAGTTGTTTCCTTTTTCAGTCTAGAGGGGCCGCTGACCCTGCCTGCTCTCCCCTTGGCGCTGTCTCTGGAGAACCTGGAGTGAGGCTCTGATGCCACACCAGGTCCTTTTCTGGCTGGGCCGGCCGTCCTCAGCACATCTGCAGCCACACCAGCTGTTCCTCTGTGGCCAGCTGCGCAGCTGCAGAGCGCCCATTGGCATCAGGTGACTCATGAGGAGGAACAGGCACTCCTACCTGCTCGGACCTGCCTGAGCTCTTGTCTGGCTTCTGCCTGAGCCAGCACCACTGCCTCAAGGGCTGGGCCTCGGCCACTCGCTTGGTCTCCGCGTAGCCGTTTGAGCGTGGTGTTTCTCCAAGCACTGGGGGTCTGGGCCTTGCCATCGCTTAGCTGACCCAGCGGCCAGTTCTCAGGGAGGACCGCCTGGGCATGCCGTAGTGTCCTCTTGGTCCTGTGTGCATGTGGTGCTGATAGTCCGATTGCAGAGTGGGTAGGGAGGCTGGCCTGGCCCTTAATCTCCTGAGTGCTGGGAGCAGAGGCCAATGGTGAGGGCACTGGGGTAGCTGAGACGCTGTTCCCGCCTGTGGGGCCAGAGCCCTAAGCAGCTGGTGGTCTGGTCATCACTGGGCTTTTCTGAGGAATGGCGAGTGCAGCCCAGGGTGGGGCCATATACCCTTGCGAGGGTCACCCCAAGGGCCTCTGCTTGTGCTGTTGGCAAGAACAAGACAGGTAGAACCCCTGTCCCCGGGACTCTGGAGTGAGGGAGGGGCCTGGCACACCAGGAGTGCCAGTCTCAAGTATAATTCTGTATGTGATGAGATGGAGAGGAGCCAGAGCGGCATGAGAGGGCAGGAAAGGCCATGAGTGACCTTCCGGCTGAAATTGCCAGCCCAGCCTGTGGCCAGCAGGGCCTGCTCCCATCCTGAGGACCCAGGCTCGTTTGCCCCCCTTGGTGGCAGGCATGGGGCAGTGCCGTTTGCAGGCACCGTTTCGAGCCTGGCGCTCCGCGTCTGTTGTAGCCGCTGCGCATGCGCCGCCTCCTGCGTCCCTTCTTCCTGCTGCAAAACTCCTCCATGATGAAGAAGACCTTGAAGTGCATCCGGTGGTCACTGCCGGACATGGCCAGGTAGGTCTCAGACCCAGTGGGGCTCTCAGCTAGTGCTCAGCCCAAGGGCCCTGATACAACCCCTGAGGCCCGTGATGCTCCCAGCCCCGCACCCTGGGGAGGTCAGCGTGCAGGAGTCTTGGGGCCCCTTAAGAGGCCCCGCTGCAGACCTGCCTCTCCTCCCCTCCGTTGCTGAGTCCTGCGGGTGCCCCACTCATGGGTCCTTGCCTGGTTCCCCCCTGTTCCCCCCTGACCGGGTCCTTGCCTGGTTCGCTGTGTCCTGGTTGCCCGCTGCCTCTTAGACTTTGGAGAGCTGAGCTACTGTGGACATCACCCTTGTCTGGAAGCCCGCAAAGTTCCCTCACTCTTAGAAATTCGGGGTCTTGGGCCCATTCTCAGCCCACACCACTCCGGGGTCCCACCAGTAGGAATGTCACCTGCACCTTGAGTCCCTGCTCTGGTGGCTCACCTGGCTGACTGTCTCCCCTTCAGCCCAGAAGGATGGAAGTGGCCTCTCCCTTCCAGGGTCCTGGGCCCAGTCCCTCCTCGGAAGTTGCCTGCCTTTGTCTCAGCCAGCAAGCGGGCTCCGCAGGTGGCCGTGGGCCTGTCCTCCAGGGCCCTGGGCTGAGCGCCTGCGTGGCTTTGCCCAGCGGACCCCTGGGCACATCAGGTGTCCCTGGCTCCCCCTCCCTGGGTGTGGGGCTCACAGTGTGCCAGGCTGAGTGCCTGTCCCTCCCCAGCGTCGGGCTGCTGCTGGCCATTCACCTGTGCCTCTTCACCATGCTCGGGATGCTCCTCTTCACCGTCGGCGAGAAGGTGAGGTGAGGTCGTGGCCCAGGCGGGGGTCGCCCTGCCCTTGGGCAGGATGTCACCAGGTTGGCAGAGGGCAAGGACCAGGCTAGGCCACCTGCCCTAGACACGTAACCAGGAAGTCATTGGTGCCCCTGGAGGTCAGGGGCTGTCTACATGGCCACAGCACCCCCACTGCCCTCTCCGGGCACTTCTGCTCCATTTCTTGGGCCTGGGGCCACTGTCCTCCTCCCTGGCTGCTTCCTTCTCGCCTGGGCTGGTAACAGGAGCTCTGCAGGTTCAACCCCAGCCTGTTTGTGCTCCATCGTGGTGCTGCCTGCTGTGGCATCCACATCTCGTTTCTCTGTGCCTTTCCTCACGTGGGCCCCTTAGACCTGCACTACGCTGTGGGGGTGCTCCCTCATCTCCGGCCCTGACTTGGGGTCTCCTGCCCAGCCAAGGCTTCAGCCCCCAGTGACTTGTTGCTGTGTGGAGGTGCCCCCTGCCCTGGGCTGACCCTGACCTTTGCTCCTTTGTGTTGGTCCTACATCTTGGCCAGGTCACTGTCCTCAGGCCTGGGCCATCTGCTTGTCTGCTGCTTTGTCCTGGGATGTGGCCTTGGCTTTTATGCCTGGGGCAATTTCAGGCTCCCAGGAGAGGAAGGCAGGTCTGAGCCTTCTGACCCAGGGGGAAGAGCCCAGAGCTCTGTATGTGCCTCTGTCTGTCTGTGTGCCCGTGCGTCTGCATAGGTGGCTTGATGTGTTTGTGAGTGTGTCCGTGGGTGTCTCTGTGTGTGTGTGTCTGGCAGCTGCTGGGCTGCTGAGGTGTGGGTCCTGGTGACAGGGCCTCCTGTGACTGTCCTGTGATGGCTACAGTCCCCTCTTTCCCAGGGCCAGGTCAGGCTGACGGTCAGCATGGGGAACTGGAGGTGGCCCCAGCTTTAGTATGGGGGCGGTGGGATCCTGAGTGTCCCTGGGTTCTAGTAGGTTGGCACCTCCTCCGGGCTGGGCGTTTACCCCACAAAGAGGTAGGTTGAGTGAATGAGTGTTGTGTAGCTGCAGGAAGGTTTTGTCTGCTGTGGTCTCAGTGAGAATGGCCCCTGGCCTTTGGGTGCAGTGGGAGGAGCTGATGGTGGCTGACTTGTCCCGAGGTCCTATGCTCAACCACTGAGTCCCTTGCCAGCTGCTTAGAAGCTGATTTGCAGAGGCTCAGTGAGAGGCTTGCCGGGAAATAGGGCAGATGCCGGGCCACCTGCCTGGGGAGGCCTTGTCCCCCAGGCCCCAGCCCTTGCCTGTAAGCTGGCACAGAAGCTAGAGTGTCCTTTAGATACTCAGCAGACAGTGGTTGTTTCAGCCCCAGGAGAGTTGGGCGTCACCCCCTGATCTTGCCATCCCTGGATGTGTCCCTAGAGTGACCTCCAGGCCCTTTGGCCGAGCTATCCCTGGGGGGCAGATCCTTCAGGCTGCATGAGGCTGGGACCCCTCAGAAGGATGGAGGGTGGGCAGCTCTGGTGTGGATGTCCTCTGCTGGCTGCCGTGATGAGCCACAGGACCCTTTGGACCTCTCGGGATGCTGGGCTCTGATGCTCAGCCTGGAAACAGTGGGGCCTCTCTGGGGGTTCACATCCCCGGTCCCTTTCCATGTGGCTTGCTTGAGGCCACACATGCCAACCTGGGCCCCTGTACCCCTCTTGCTCCTTGCTTGTGGCCTTGCTGTGCATACCACAGAGGCAGGCAGCTGGCAGACTGGCTGGGCTCCTGTGTGGGCGGGCAGGCCTGTTGCCATGGTTGGCAGCTGTAGGGGTGCTCCGTCTCCTCGGTGCCTGCTCCCGGGCCTGGAGGCCCTGAGCACTGTGCTGTTTGGCCATGAATTCAGAGCCTGCTGGGAAATGACGGGGAGATGCAGGCTGCAGTGACTGGTCCCCATGGCCTAGAGCATCACCGTCCCAAAGGCTGTGAGGTCCTGATGTTTCCTGGAGTCTCACCTCTTCTCAACAGGATGCAGAACTGAACAGGGAGAGACTGACCTACTTCCGGAGCCTGCCGGAGGCTCTGACCTCCCTCCTGGTGCTGCTGACCACTGCCAACAATCCTGACGGTAGGTGAGGGCGGGACCTGGGGGCAGCGAACCGGCCTGAGGCGGTCGCCGAGGGCTGCTGGGCTTCAGAGTTGGGCAGGAGTTAAGGCCTTTCATCTTTACCACCGGGGAGGGTGACATTGGGTTCCCCGTTTCCTTCTTTTCTTCCTTTGCCTTCTTTTCCTTGTTTTTCATTTTGTTTTTTCCCTTTCTTTTCTTGTTTCTTTCTCTCTCCTTTGTCTTCTCATTCATTTTTCGCTTGGTTCCTTGCCTCTTGTCTTCTTCCTCCTCTGAGAAGCTGAAAGTGAACAGTGTTCTTTATGTGGTGACAAGTGGCGGAGGTCAGTGGCCCCTCTGGTGGCCTCTTTGGGGCTCAGCCACTTTCCCCGTGGCCACCCAGGCCAAGCCTAGAGAGGTGCGTGCTGCTCCAGAGCATCAAGTGTGAGACCCTGGGGCTCGGCTGCCTGCAGGGGGCGCTGGCAGGTCCTCTAGCTGCTCCTGTGTGGGCTGTGGCCAGGGGCGGCCAGTCAGGGAGGCTGCAGTCCTCCTGGGCTTGACCATGGCCTGGTCACCGTGGCTGGTACCTCTCATTTCGGGCTCAGGGATGCTCACAACCAGAATGACCTTCTGTGGGTACAGCCTGTGAGTGTCCTCAGTGGGCAGTGAGATCCCCATCCCCAGGGAGAACCAGCAGGTGTGAGGTTACCTTCTGGACAGGAAGTCCTCGGCTCTCCCAGCCCAGGGCCCTCCTGAGGTGAGGAAGCAGGTATCAGAAGTCCTGCAGGAAGGCACTGAGGCTGGGATCGCGGTTTCAGGAGTTTCTTCTTTGCCTCAGTGATGATTCCTGCCTATTCCAAGAACCGGGCCTACGCCATCTTCTTCATAGTCTTCACCCTGATAGGTGAGTGCAGCCGGGTCTGTGTGGACCTCCAGGCCAGGAGTCATCCTGGTGTGACAGGGTCGAGTGCTCCGAGCCCTGTAACTTCCCTTTGGCACGCCTCTGCACCCTGTGGCTTGTGATCTGTGGTCTGTGACCACCAGTGACCCAATCTGTCCTCCCATGCCTGGGAGGCTCCGCTGTGTCACATTGAGCAGTGAGGACGTGGAAGCCGGGGGGTGATGCGTCTCTGGCTGGGTGGAGGGAGTGACCGGCACTCTGTGACCAAGGTTGACCTTCCAGGCCTGCTGGTGTCTCCTCTGGGTCTGCGTTGCCCTGGTGCCCCTGGACAGCAGTGGAGGCTGTGCTTCGCCTCTGCTCCGCTGCCTCTGATCGCCTTCTCTCCTCCTGCAGGAAGCCTGTTTCTCATGAACCTGCTCACCGCCATCATCTACAACCAGTTCCGCGGCTACCTGATGGTGAGTTACCTGCCCCACCGTGCCTGGGTGTGCCTGAGTGACAGAGGGTGGCCCTCATCCTTGCTGCAGGGTGGTGAGTGGGGCCTCTGCCTCTTGAGATACACTGAATCATTTCGGTCATGCAGGCGCCAGTGCCCTGGCCACTCGGGGTCCCTCCTCTGCCCTGCATACCTTTGGAGGGAAGCCGCCCATAATTGCAGCTCTTTGGTGGGCACTGACCTGAACCTTCTTGTGGGAAGGACCCCACACATGCTGAGAAGAGTGCAGGGCTTCGTGGATTACATAGGAGCTGTTGACCGCTCGGTCGGACTGGGCTTTTGTGGGTCTTCCGCCCTTTAAAGACCACCCCCCCACGGTGGCAAGAGGCCACTGCCCTGCTGTGGGTGGGCTGAGTGCCCTTGGAGGCAGCCTGGCTGCCCTGTCTTCCCTCTCCTGTCCCGAGGGGGCGGGTCGGGGTGCATGTGTGCAGCCTGCACTCCGGGCATCTTCCTTGCAGAAATCTCTGCAGACCTCGCTGTTCCGGCGGCGACTGGGCACCCGTGCTGCCTACGAGGTCCTTGCCTCCATGCAGGAGGGAGCCACTCCGGAGACGTGAGTGCTGGCTGGGGCCCTCTCCTCTGGGACAGATTCCCAAACAGCCCTGCTGGCTGCTGCCAGACCTCCTGCTCCTCCTGAATCCTGAAGCCCACCCGGTCTCAGTGCCCTGGCACCCGTCACTCTCGCCTGAGTGTGTTCCCCTTGGGTCAGGTGTCTACCATGCCAAGTGTAGTGGTGACAGAGCTCAGTGCTGTGTCCCTGGAGGCTTCTGATCCCAGCTGCTGGGTGATGGTGGAGTCTGCCTGTTCCTCCGTAAAGTGGGACAGGGTGAATTTTGGGGGACCTTAGTTGGTTACTGTAGGACACCTGCAGTACCTGCCACAGTAGACGCTTGCTGATGGAGGTCCTTGCCAGGCGTCAGGGTGGATTTGAGCCAAGCGCAGGCTGGGGACCGGGGCTGTGCTGCCTGGCGGGACCCCAGGCAGCCTGGCTGGCTGCATTCTCTGAAAAGCCCTTTCCTTTCCCAGAGCTGGGGTGCGGCCTCACGACTTACTGCAGGCGCTTCAGAAAGTACAGATGAGCAATTCCCACAAACAGGCCATCATGGAGGTAGCTGCTTTCCCGTGTCTGCCCGGCCTCCTGGGCCCCTGGGAGTGAGGACAGGTGGGGTCAGTGAGCCCAGCACTCACAGCTGGTGAGGTCAGTGGCCCACTGTTGGCTGCCCACTGTCTGCTGAGCCGGGCTTCCCTCCCCAGAAAGTGCGATCCTACAATGACGTCCTGCTGTCGGCCGACGAATTCCAGAAGCTCTTCGATGAACTTGACAAAAGTGTGATCAAAGAGGTAAGGGGAGTCCGCATGTGCCACATGCTCAACCCAGGGCCACCAGGGCTCACAGCAACCTGCCGCAGTCCCTGTCAGTGATCACCCGGATCTCTGATGGATGCCACAGTGCATTGGGGATGGAGCTCTGCTTGGCTCCTGGGGACTGGGGAGGCTTTGCTGACCTGGAGAAATTCACCTTCTCTGGACCTGGCATCTCCATCTCCAGCATCTCCATCTCTGTGACAAACTCTTCTGTGTGGCCCTCCTGTGGGGGGCCTTCACCTCTGCTCTGCAGCAGTCCCCAGCTCAGCCCCCTTCAGAGCCCCTGGCTGCCCACATTTTCCTGTGTGGGTTCCTGGGTAGGTGGGGTGCCAGAAGCAGCTCGGGTGTCCCATGCAGCGTGGTGGCAGCAGAGGAAATGTCCAGCCAGTCAGCCTTGGGAGGACGCAGTGGGGTCCTGAACAGGACAGGGCAGAGTGGTAGAGTCACATGTGTCCTTCAGGTCCCACTCCCACCAGTCTCTGTTCCTCTTTTCCACACCAGTCTATTCACGGTGCCAGCTGGCATGTCCATGCTGCATTTTCCTAGCTGTTGCGTGCCAGCCTGGCACACTCTAGCATGGCATCATTCAAGGTGGCAGACGCAGCGCATGTGAATACTTAGTGTACTTATGGAACCAGTGGACGCTTATTCAGGTCATTACTACTGCTCCTCAGGTTGTGAAGACCATTGTGACGAACCGCTTGTTTGTGAAACTATTTCTGTGCTCAGGAGTATTTCCTTAGGCTAGAGACTTGGGTGGGTGCTGAGATAGGAAAGCGTTGAATCCCAGCTGTGATACGGTTCTGAGCAAGTGGGTTCTTTCCAGCACCCGCCGAGGCCCCAGTACCAGTCTCCGTTTCTCCAGACCGCCCAGTTCCTCTTCAGCCACCGCTACTTTGACTACCTGGGGAACGGCATCGCCCTGAGCAACCTCGTGTCCATTTGCGTGAGTGGACCCGGGAGGCTTGTCTTTGCATCCCCTCCTGTTGCCTGACCTAGTGACGGTATAACCAGTGCAGCCTTGCTGTGTGGCTCTGGGCCGTGCTCTGCTGGCTCACGAGCTGCCCTCTGTGTGGCCTTGTAGGTGTTCCTGGTGCTGGACGCTGACGTGCTGCCCAGGAACCGTGATGACTTTGTCCTGGGGGTGAGTTCTGGGATTGTGGGGGACTATCCTCCCTTGGAGCAGCCTGGCTCAGTGGGGGTGGGGACAGGCTGGCAGGGTCAGCGGTGGGCACAGCCCTGACCTAGTGGGTGGCAGTGGAGGGGCCCGAGGGGAGAAGAGGCCCGGGCAGCAACTATGACCTCAGGGTCTTTCTGGCTTTCTGGCTCCAGGATGTGAGCTTTGTCTTCTTGATGTTTCCCAGGCTTTAAAAAAGAAATTTTGAATTTCTTATGTAGTATGAAAAGATCTTTCAAATTCCTTGGGAATTCAAAATTTTTCCGCATGGATATTAAGGTACACCACAGCACCCCCCCGTGGTATTTTCTGCCAGTGCCCTGACAAAGGAGGTCTTTTAAAGTTGGCTGAATTACATATTGAAAGATGTTAAATTGACCGAAGCCATGAGATTTTTCTTATTTAAGTGCTTTGATCTGTCACATTTAAACATGATATGTCTTGTGTATGAAGAGATGTGATTAAAAAATATGGTGAACATTTGAATTAAAACATTTGTTACAGGGGCTGGGGATTTAGCTCAGTGGCATAAGTGCCTGCCTTGCAAGCACGTGGTTGTGAGTTCGATCCCCGGTACTGATAAAAAAAAAAAAATTATTACAGCAAAGGACACCATGCCATGACCCCTGTTCAAGATACTACCCCTCACTTCATTGTTATTTTTATTTTTTATTTTTTTGGTACCAGGGATCGAACTCACAACCTTGCGCTTGCCAGGCAGGCACTTGTCTCCCTGTCACTTTAAATGCTCTCCCATCACCCTGGCCACTTTCCGAAGCAGTTCTGGAAATCCTCTTTCGCGAGTGTCTTTAGTTGTGCTGTCTGGCTGCTTCGCCGTCCTAAATCAATTCAAGGCATTTACCTTTCGTGGTCTTTTGGGCTGGGGGAAGAGCCGGAAGTTGCAGATCTGGTGAACAAGGCCAGTGAGGACACTGTCCTGATTTTGTCCCACCTTTCTGACGGATGGCACGTTGCAGCAGTGTTCACCATATTTTTGATCACACCTCACAAAGAAGCCAGTTGGGCTGTGGTGGACACCATAGATGGAGGATGGAGCAGGAAGTGGGGTGTGAGGGATGCGCTGAGCACGAGGGACGGGGCTCTGGGAGGAGCAGCCGAGAAGGGGCAGCGGGGGCGGGCTGGGTGAGTGTGGGGCGGCTCCGTGATGTCCCCTCCGTCCCCAGGTCCTGGACTGCATCTTTATCCTGTACTATGTGCTGGAGCTGCTGTTCAAGGTCTTTGCGCTGGGCCCGTGGGGCTACCTGTCCTACCCCAGCAACGTGTGCGACGGCCTGCTCACCTCCATCCTGCTGGTGAAGTGGGCGCTGAGCTCGCCTGGGCCCCCTCTGCATCCCTGAGACCCGGGGGCCTCGGCACTGGGCCGCCTGCCTCCAGGGGCAGGGGGCTGGCTCTGCGCCCCCCAGCTTTGTGTCCGGGGCCGGGGGCCTGCCGTGTCCTGTGCAGGCTGCCGCTCGCACCCTGAGGGCAGCCAGGGAAGGCCCAGCCACCAGTTCCGTGTGCCCTCAGTGTGAGGGGAAGGAGAGTGGGGGTCTCAGGCACCCCTTTCCCTAAGTGCTGGGAGTGAGGGGACATACTTGGTGTGCGAATGTCGCGGCAGCGCCCCTGGAGTGACGTTTACCCATATCTGGCCCCTTAGAGCCAGGTGGCCCCTCTGAGCTGAGGGCTCTCTCCGAGCAGCTTCTCTGAGTCCTGACTCGGGCCAGGGTGACCTCCAGTTCGTGGCAGTCCCAGCATGGGAGCCAACCGTGGGGTCAGAGAGTGGGCTCTGGTTTCTTTTTCCCAGAGGCCCCCCTGGGGAGAATGTGTCAGACGTGGGCCCTGGCACGTGCCCGGAGGCTCCCTGAGTTAGTGCTGCTGCACGATGCTTTCTTTTGCCTTCGAAGGTCTTGGAGATCTCTACTCTGGCTGTGTACGGATTCCCACACCCACGCTGGTATGTGACAGGAAGCAAGGGAGCCACACAGTGTCCCCCAGGTCCTCTGGGGGAGGGCTCTGGCAGCCTCAGGCCGTCCCAGGGCACCCCGGGTGGTGGCCGAGTTGTGGCGAGTCCTGCCCGGCGGAGGGTGGTGCGGGAGCTGAGGCCGCTCCTGGCTCTGCCGCGCTGGGGTCCGCAGGGCCTGTAGCAGCGGTGGTGGCGGTGGCGGCAGTGGCCCCTCTCTCCCCGGGTGCCCTCCCCATGGCAGTGGGCTCCCTCACCTGGCACCCTGAAGGGGCATGTGGGCTTGGGGACCCGCATGTGCTGGGACCCCAACTTTGCATCTGGGATTTATGTAGCCTCCTTTGAGAAATGGGGGTCCTCTGGCCCTGCACCCCCATGAGGCCATGCCAGAACATGGGGCCGTGACCAGGGCTGCCTGGGGCGGCCAGTGTGACCTGCCTAGTGTGGCAGTGGACTGAGCTCCTGTGGCACCGTTTTCCCTCTGTCTCTCAACCACACGTCTGCTGGCCTCTGGGCTTCTCCCCACCGGTCCCTGGCATGTGTCTGCGCAGGAAGCCGGAGACGCTGGGGCTGCTGTCGCTGTGGGACATGACGCGGCTGGTGAACATGCTCATCGTCTTCCGGTTCCTCCGCATCATACCCAACATGAAGGTGCGTGGGCGTTTGGGCCGCCCTGCCCTGCACAGTGCTATGGGTGGGTGAGCCGGGGCCAGCGGGGAGGGACTCAGGACTGGCCCTGTCACCTTGGGCCCCTCAGCCTTCTGCCTCCCTGAGGTGTTTAGGAGGTGAGTCCAGCCCTGCGTCTGGGTGAGGAGACCCGTGGCAGGGTAGGTGCGTTCTCTCAGCTGCCCCAGGAGGGCATTCGTGCTGCTGGAGGCTGCCGCTAAGGTCCTGCGAGGGCAGGGTACGGCCGGCCAGGGGCTCGTTCTCAGGCCCTCTAATGAGGCCTCACTGATAGTGTCTCTGAGCCTCAGTTTCCCCATTACCCACCAGGGGCAACATGCATGGGGAGGGGAGTGGAGAGGAGGCAAGCTGGGCAGCGTGTCCAGGCCTAGCCCCCACTGTGTCCCTGTTTCTAAACAACTTGGGAGACATAAAACCCAAGGACCTCAGGGCCACTTCTGAAGGCCCAGGTCCTCCCAAGCACCCCTGTCCACCACCACGGTCCCCTTCAGCCCAGTGGTACTGCCCATGCAAAGGAGGCCAGGGTTCCTGGGCCTTTGCACACATGTAAGGTCATATACATGCACACATGGTCACGTACAACCAAAGGGCACAAGTACATAATGCAATTACAGACTTGTGATTGTGCACGTAAACAGCCAGATACCCACACACTGTTGGCACATGTGATCCCACGCACGCACATGCTCGCAGTCATGCATGCAGCCACGCACACAGATGACGTATGTACCCGTGCACGTTCGTGTGAGATGTGCACACACTTGCCTCACCTGCCAGCATTGCCCTGTTACTTACTCGCAGCACTGAGCGGGTGAACGGGGAGGCTGGAGGCCTTTCTTGGGGGCTGTGTGTCCGTGGGGAAAGTGGCCCATGGGGACAGGGTCCTGGCCAGCTCTCCGAGACTGCAGGGGCTCACCTGGCCTCGGTGGCTGGGTGGGCAGTGGGGTGTCCGAGGCCTTGGGCTCCAGGTTCTGCCATGGAACTTGGTGCCCCCAGGGCTGGGTGGACGTGGGGAGGGATTGTGGGTGTGTGTGGCGGTGTGAGTCTGCGTGGCAGGTGTGGCATTGGGGTGAGGATGTGTGTGGGAGGATGTGAGGTGTGTGGGGTGCCTGTGCCCAGGTGTGTGGCTTGATGCACACTCGCCTGTCCTTCGTGCCTTCCCAGTCGTGGTCAGGGCAGTGGCCCTGGTGTCCCCAGTGGGGCAGGGTGAGTGAGGGCCTGGGTCTTCTTCCTGCCTGCAGCCCATGGCCATGGTGGTCAGTACCGTCCTGGGCCTGATCCAGAACTTGCGGGCCTTCGGTGGGATCCTGGTGGTGAGTCCTGGGGGTGTTGCTGTCAGGGGGCCCCGGGGGTGGGCTTGGGTGCTCCAAGGCAGGCCACACAGGCTGGCTTGCCACAGGGGTGGGGTGCCTGGGGGTGACGGAGAGTAGCAAGTGAGGCTCGGAGGCCTTGTGGGCAAGAAGCCAGGCTGTCCCCTCCTTCCAGAGAGGCCCCCCAGGCAGCTGCGGCTGGGGCTGCCCCATCCTCTTCCATGCTGGGAACCCTCCTGCCCCTGGGCGCTGGGCCATGGCGAACCTGACCTGCCTCCCAGAGTCCTGGGAGGGGGCTTAGTCCTTGCTTCTTCCTTAGAGGAGTTGAGGGACTCGGTCACATTTGATGAGCAAAAGCCACATTGTGTCCCGACCCCTCCCCAATACCCACTGCCACCTAGGGGCCACTGCCACCTAGGAGGAACCTAGGACCAGGGGTACGTGGGAGTAGCACCCTGTTCCCTGAAGAGCTTTGGGGTCACAGCTGCCTGGGCCCAAAGGCATCTGTAGCCCAGGCGCGGTGGGGCGGCAGTGGGCCAGAGCCCTGGGCTGCGGCCACACTGACGGCCCCGGACACCTCATAGGTTGTGTACTACGTGTTTGCCATCGTTGGGATCAGCCTGTTCCGAGGTACCATCGTGGCTCCCTTCGGAAACAGCAGGTGGGGTGGGGTCTCAGTGCCAAAGGGAGTTTCGGGGAGTCCTGGGTGGGACTGAGCTGCTCAGGAGAGGAGGGGTGCCCTCGGCCATGACCCCGGACCCTTCTAGGTGCCCTGGCCTGCCCCCACCCTGGCCTTGGGGTCCAGGCTATGGAAGCTGGAGGGTTGGGGTACAGAGCATCATCAGGCACCCCAGGAGCCTCGCTGTGCCTGCTAAATGGATGGACTTTTCTGCCCCCAGGGCCGTAAAGAGGTCCACGGGGGCCAGGGCTGGGGCAGTGCTAGGCGCTGCTTCCCGGGCTGTGCAGACCCTGGGCCCTGACACTGACCCAGCGGTGCTGTATCCCCTAGCCTGGCCCCTGCCAACGGCTCTGCATCCTGTGGGAGCTTCGAGCAGCTGGAGTACTGGGCCAACAACTTCGATGACTTTGCGGTGAGGCCTGTGTTTGTCCCTGGACCTTCTCCCACTCCCCACCACCTCTTGGACCTGCCCGGACCCTCTTTGTGCTGCCCCCACAGGCTGCCCTGGTCACTCTGTGGAACGTGATGGTGGTGAACAACTGGCAGGTGATCCTGGATGCCTACACGCGCTACGTGGGCCCGTGAGTCACCCTTTCCCCGACAGTAGAGGTTCTGAGTAGATGGGGCGCTGCCCACTTGGAGGAGTGAGTGGGTCTGACTGGAGCTTCTAGGGAATCCTGCAGGGTCAGGTGCTTTAGGGAGGCTGAGGCAGGAAACGAGAGCTCAGACCTGCTGCAGCAGAGGGGCCTGGCTGAATCCAGCTCTGTCTCCCGCTGCCTGTGCTTGAATGCTTTGCAGCCTGGCTGGGGCCTCATGGATGGGGACAGTAACTGGGCTCCAGGGAGATGCCAGCAGTCTGAGGAGCGCCCTCCCCAACCCCACTGAGGGGTGCTGGTGCTTCAGGAAGGAGCTTGCTCTGCTTACAGTGTGGGGGGGGCCTCCCTGTCCACAGGTGGTCCAAGGTCTACTTTGTGCTGTGGTGGCTGGTGTCATCCGTCATCTGGGTCAACCTCTTTCTGGCTCTGCTCCTGGAGGTATCAGCAGTCTCTGCCCATTCCCATCTGGGGCCTCCATGAGGCTTTGGCCAGGACTTCTGGGTGCCTGGTGGGGGAGGAGCTGGCTGGGTGTAGGTGGGGAGCCCCCTGCCCTGGGGCTTAGTGCTGCTTCCCTGGCTGCTGGGGTCCGTTGGATGGAGGGGGGACTCCTGTCTTGCTTGGGGGGGGGAGCTGTACTGGGCCCGGTTGAGACCTAGGGCTGGAGAGGCCAGGCGAGGCTGGTTCCCCATGGGGTGCCCACTAACTTCCCTTCCTGCTTGCCAGAACTTCCTCCACAGGTGGGACCCCCAAAATCATGAGCAGCCCTCCGCGGGCACTCCAGAGGCTGTCTGCCTGGTGTCGGAAGAGCTCATGTTCAGGTGCATGATGGGGGCACTTCCGTGGCTTCCTGGGCCCGAGGGGTGGGCGGCAGCCCCAGGCCCTATGACAGCAGCCCCCAGCAGGCAGGCAGGGGCGAGAAGCCGAGCCAGGGTTGAGGTAGAGGTTGAGATACAGGTATGGCTGGCACTGGCCCTTCCCTTACCCCTACCTCTTGGGGTGGCAGACGCAGGTCCAGCGTAGACCAGGGACCATCCCTCAGCCCTGGGGTCCTGTCAGATAAAGCAAGTGGCCTCAGGAAGCTGCCCCTGTCTCTTCTCATTGCAATGCAGAAATTGTTCTCTACTGGTCCAGAAGCGTGACTGGTTGCCCCAGTGCTGCCTGCTGTGGGTCTCCTTTCCCTCCACAGTGTTGGCAGTGTGTTGTGGCCACCTCTTTGAGGTCCTGAGCCAGTCAGTGTGAGACCTGTTCTCCAGACTGTGGGCTTTTATTTATTTTTCTATTTATTTTCTAGTGCTAGGGCTGGAACCCAGGGCCTCAGATTGCTAGGCAAGTCCTGTACCCCTGAACTGCCCCTGTGCCCCCTCTCTGGGCCCTGAACACGTGTAAACATTTATAGTGGCTTCGTCTGTCCTGAAGCTGGATCTGTCCCCATGTCCCTGACATGTTCATTTTTGCATGTGTCCCTGTTGGTTTCAAGGACCCCGGGCCCGGCACTGCTAGACCTCCCTGTGGCTCTGGTCGCACGTTCTGAGTGGCCTAGGTCGATTCCTCCTGAGCGCCTGTGTGTCTCCTCCGCAGGGACATCTTGGAGGAGCCTGGGGACGAGGAGCTGACGGACAAGCTACGTCGTCACCCCCACCTGTGGCTGTGCAGGTGACATCCAGGTGGCCTTCGCTTGGGACCAGTGCGTCGTGGAAGAAGCAGGGGCAGCTATGCCTTTGGCAGACTACGTCTTGGGACAGGCGGAGGTGGGGTGAGGACAGTCCCGGGTTCTCCTGTGGCACAGTTCAGATGGTGCTCTCGGTGGCCCTGTGCTGTGCTGCTGTCCTCTGCAAGCTGCTTCAGGGAGATGAGATGGTCACTTCCCTAAAAAGGAGATGGTGGCTTCACAGGGACCTTGAAGACAGCTGGAAAGCAGGAAACAGGGGCCTTCCCCTTGGGCTGCAGCCTCCATAGTGCCTTAGCTGCTGGTGGCCTTCGGGGACTGGAACCCTGCACAGGGTAACTCCCAGATTCCAGGCACTGAAGTGGGGATGATGGGTGTTTCACAAGAAGGGAATGTTGACTGTATTTTATTATTTCATGGGTCGTGTGTGTGTGATTGGGTGTGTTTATGGGTCCAAATGCCACTACTTTTCACTACTAAGTCTTGCAAACAAGAAGATTGTTATTCTGACTTCAGCATGACTCTGGTCCTACTTCTCTGAAGCAAGCTGCTGGGTAAGGTTGCTTAGGTTGTGCACTGTGCAAGGGCACCTGGCCTTGAGGGTGTATCCAGGCACTTGGGTTTCTACCTGTTGTGAAGAGCAACTTTTAGTAATTTGCTCAAAAGGCTTATAGGCCTGTGTTGGTCCTATTTTGGGTGTCCATGGTATGTGGTACAGGGGGCTGGATTGGAAAGTGGAGGAAGTGAGTGTTGTGTGACAGGCTGCGCTGTCGCTGTTCACCCTGATACAGGTTGACTAGTACTGGGGTTGACTAGTTTTCACATTTTATGTACTGGCTCCAGTGATGGGGTGTGTGGCTAATAGAGGTCTCCATGGAAGGGAATGTGGAGATCAGTGAATGATGCCTACCAGGATCAGTGTGTGATGTGTGCTGGGATCGATGAGTGATGTCTGCTGCGGGCTGCGTGGGGATCAAGGGCACAGGCGCCAACCCACTACTGGAAGTGAGCTCCCTAGTCTGCCCTAGTGGGTCTGGAAGTGGGATTCAAGGATGGCATGACTAAAAAAGGACTAAACTGTCATGCAACATGCTGCTTGGCAGTGGTGCAGATGCTAGTGAGGGTATGGCGCAGCTTCTCCCTGGCCCTGGGTCTTGTCTGAAGTCCTGGGCCTGACCCTTGGGTTTGGGGGCCTTTGCAGCTCCTAGACCCTTTCTCCCCAGCTACCTTCCTGGAAGCTGGTGAGTGGAGTGGACTTAGGGGAGCAGTAGGTTGGAGTCTACACACTGCACTGCTACATGGGGTTAAGTGAGGCCTTCTGCTCCTGGCACTGGCTCTGTTCTGCTGTCCTTTCTGCTGAGGTTTGTGCGCCACCTAGTGGAGAGACAGGGTTCTGCTGACTTAATGGCTTGTGATCCTGTGACCCCTAAAAGTGCTGGCTGCTCTTCCCAGGCCGACTTGAAGCTGTTTCTCTGGGGTTCTGTCTCTCTCAGGTCCCCTGGGAACGAGGCTGGAGCTCAGAGTGAGCCTCCCTGGCACTCATGGGGTATGGAATGACATCTGTGCCCCGGCCCTGCCTCTGTGCTGTTGCTGCTCTGACCCTCTTGTTCTGTACTCATGGTTTTAGTGTCCAGAGGCCCGGGTGGCTTTTCCTGCCAGGCAGCAGGTGAGCCCCGTGGCTTATGCAGGGGAGGCAGCACTGGTCGGAGGCTGCTCTGCTCCCCTGGGCTGTCCTTGGGTGCATGTGGAGGTTGTGGAGGGGAGTGGAGGAGCCGTGGCCGGTCCTGTTGGCCCCTTCTGACCATGAGCTGGATTTGATGGACACTCCAGGGGCTCCTGCCAGCCACGGAGTGCATCTTCCTTCTGTCAGTTTCACACTGGCTGTTTGGCCAGGCTGAGCTCAGACTTGGCTGTACTAGGTGGGAGGAGGCCTCCCTCTGTGGCCCTGTCCTACCCCACAGGGGCTTTGGTGGCCGGTGGCTGGGCACCCTGACCTGGACTCAGCAGTGGCACAGATGGAGGCTGCTGGCCCTGGTGGACATCGGGGGCAGGCCAGGAAGTGAGGGCACATGGGGAGCTGTAGAGGGCCCCTTGGTGGCAGTGTGGACGCCTGTGGCCTTGGATGCTGCATACCCTGAAGAGAAGAGAAACCACTGCAGTCTAAGTGGTCCACAGGCTGGGGACAAACGTCGTCAGCCGGGGACCTGGCCTGGCACCAAGTTCTCTGCCAGTTGCCACCTGGTTGGCACTTGAGCTTGGTCTTGTTTCCCAGCTGTCTGGAGCCTTCCTGGAAGCCTGGCCTGGGTCCTTGTGTCTGCTGTTACCTGTGACCCAGGAGGTGGGTGCTAGGTGGCTGGCTCCACCCCGTGCTCTGGCAGCTGCTCTTCCTGAGGAGGTGCTGGGCCCCCCACCAGCCCCTGCTGAGATGGGGGTGAAGCAGATCCAAGGCAGCACTTGCTGGGGTTTGCTTGTATTCGATGGTGATAGTAACGGGGACAGCCTGGAGGACAGTTTTCAGTGGAGTAAGAGTAACTTTAGGGTCGCAGGGGATGGGGTGGGGTTCTGTGTCCACGCTCTCCGTACAGAGGTCTCCAGCACGGGGGGCAGCTGCCTGCAGCCCATGCCCTGTGGACCCATCCCGAGGTCCCTGCAGGTCACTTCTGCCACCTGTTCAGGGCTCCGTGCTCCCATCAGGAGCAGGGCCCTGGGCCTGCGTGGCCCTAGGGGTGTTGCTGTAGCCTCCTGACAGTAGCTCGGTCTTTTGGGCCTTCGGGATGGCGACACTGAAGAAAGCCAGTGATTTGGGAAAATGACCCCCAAGCTGAGTCCCCTGGTGGTTTGACTCAGATCCCGCTGTTGGGTGGGGCTTGTGCAGGCTCAGGGTCTCCAGGGTGGATGCCCAGTCCTTGGGTGGTCGGGTGGCCCGTGACCCCCGCCGCCTCCCCCATGAGGACTGGGGCGGGGGTTGGAGGGCCCAGACCCTTCTCCTCCTCAGCCCTCGCGCCTTCTCTCTCCTCCCTCCCCCGTCCCTCTCTTCTTTCTTGCTCCCATTGGTGTAGAGCAGGGCTTTTCTCATTCAGTGGGTCCTGGCTGGGAGGAGCCCCTTTGCCTGGTGAGGGAGGAGTGTCTGGGAATCACAGTGTGGCTGTGGGACCTGCTGGCGGCTCACAGGCTCTGCTGCTCCCGCCCCACCTGGAGGACAGAGCTCGGGAACCTGCACCCACCTATACCAGTGTCTGGGGTCTCCAGCCCCGGTGACTTCCGGTTTCTTCCTCCTCCGTGGCTGTGAGGCTGTTTCTCTGACTGGTTCTCCTTCTCAATATACTACTTGCTCAGTTTCCCTGCAAACAGGCAGCTTCAAATCACTGCCTTCCCACAGATGCCCTTCACCCAGCTTGGCTGGGTCCCCACGCTGAGGGGCAGGTGCCCGGCTGCCTGAAGGAGCTTTCTGGAGGAGGATGCTTCTGCTGGTCCTTAAGCAGAAGCAGGCAGGTGTGGCAGGTGATAAAGCAGCACTGAAGGAAATGTGACCCCTTATTTACAAGTAATACGACGTTTTAGATACAAAAACCAGTTACTACAAGTAGTAAAAATTTAGCAAAATAGCTTACTGTGAGAGCACCCTAAAAGCAGTTTTTGTAAATACTAGTTGTAAATTGCCAGAAGCTTTATTTTTATATTATTTAAATAGTAAAATGTAATAAATATGAATGACAGATGTTGAAGGCCAAACTCCAAGGCCTGGGGAAGTAGCATCATGGTAGGTCACTTGCCAAGCATGCAGGAGACTCTGGGTTCACTGCTCGCCACTGCAGAAAACTCCCTCCAGACCCCCCCAAACTGTGAAACATGCAAATTGACCATTGTGGACTGGACTGACCAGAGGATGTATTAGCCACCTCTGCTGCGTAACAAGTCACCACATATTCACCAGCTTAACATACTCCCATCTGGAGCTCACGGCTCTGGGTCACATATCCTCAGAGGCTCAGCAACTTTTTTGGTTGGGGTCTCAGAGGCCAGACCAAGGTTTCAGGGCCGTGTCCCTCCTGGGTGCTCCGGGCATGAGTTAGCCTCTTGGCTCCTTTGAGTCACTGGTTGAATTCACCTGTCTGTGGTTGTGTCTGTTGCTCCCGTGCCCTTCCTGGGTGTCAGCTGGGGCCGCTTGTAGCCCTCTGCATTCTTAGCCATGTGGGTCCCTGGTCTTCACAGCAACAGGCAACATGCTTCGCCTCACCCCTTACCTCAAGGAGGCCAGCCGGGCACACACCTGCAATCCTAGCACATGGCAGGAGGTGGCAGTGAGTTCGAGGGCAGCCTGGGCTACATAATGAGTTTAAGGCCAGCCCGAATTGCGTAGTGAAACCCTGTCTCAAAAAAATTTTTTTTAATTAACAAAAATTAAAGGGACCCACAGGCTTTTAAGCTACCGTGTTTTAAGGTCAGGTGCACTGGGATCATCACCCCCTCCTACAGTCAGCTACGCCCCATAGCATGACCCAACTTCGAGTGACATCACATCTGCAAGACCCGCCACACCCACTGGGAGGAGACTGCAGCCGGAGGGCCACGGCGGTCTCGTTAGAATCGAGCCCACCAGTTTTTCTGTCTCGGGGATGGGAGTCGATTCTGTAAAAACGGCTCCCTTCCCCAGATGAGTCTCTGCCCATTACAATTGTGACTTTTAGGAAATTGGGCCAGAAGCAGGGGTGGTTCCGCCCTCGCTGCAGGTTACCTGGATGGGGAGGGGAAGGCGCCCCAGCCTCTGGTGGGGTGGGAGACTCCGTGAGGCCAAGGTGAGACTCGCTCACCGGACTCTGGCCGCGGGCACTGCTGTGCCTTCTCGGAGACCGGTGTCGCCTTGGCTGGACGTCCGCGGCATCTGACCGCGTGCGCGGTGCCTTTGCCCTCATCTCCGTTCACGCTTGGTCCTCGGACTGGGCCAGCTCGGGTCGAAGTATTGAAAGCAGCGCTGTGAACCCGTACAGACTCCCGTCGTCATCCCCGAAACAGCACGGGCGAGTCATTTAGCGGCGACTCGGTGTGCAGGAGGGGGAGCGGCAGCTGTTGCGTGAGAGACACAGAGCTGGGTGCCTCGGGTGGGGATGGAGGCCCTGGAACTAGTCCCCATGATGCCGAGGGACAATTGGCAATCTCTCATGGGGTCCACTCACCAGTGTCCCCTGCCCGTGTGCAGCAGGGGACCCGTCCAGGGGGCAGGTTACCTCTGGGGAGACGGACCGTGTGTGTGTGTGTGTGTGTGTGTGTGTGT